>CAXKVY010001925.1:0-22500 GCA_964058915.1 Tetropium fuscum | reverse complement strand
TATAACTATTCTGAACTCAATAGCAAAAATTTTTGAATTTATTATTCACAACAAAATTTACCCCCAAATTGAGAATATGATTACGCCAATACAGCATGGTTTTTAAAAGAAAAAGTCAATAGAAACTAATCTATTGTCTTTTTCTGAATACATTGAGCGACATCTGGAGAAGAGGAGTCAAGTGGATGTCATCTATACAGATTTTGCTAAAGCATTCGATAAGGTTGACCATGATATATTATTACATAAATTATTCTCATTTGGTTTCAGTAAACATTAAAAAAATATTTTAGTTCTTATTTACAGCTAAGAAAACAAGTCGTGAATTACAAAGGTACAGAATCATTTGAGTATGATGGTGAATCTGGGGTACACAAGGTTCCAACTTGGTCCTCTTCTCTTCGTGTTGTTGATTAATGATCTGCTAGATAATATAACATCCAAATGTCTACTCTACGCAGATGATTTTAAATTATATAGGGCGGTAAATAGTAGCAATGATGGAGTAACTCTACAAAAAGATTTAGATACTATATATATTTGGTCACAAAAAAATAAGTTGTATTTCAATATAAAAAAAATGTTATCATATGTCATTTTATAGGAAAACGGATATATTTCATATCGGTTACACGATGAATGACATGCCGTTAAAACGATTAACACAACATAAAGATCTAGGTGTTATATTTCAAGAAAACTTTTATTTTACCAAACACAGAAACTATAGCATCGGGTTTGTACAAAATGCTTGGTTTTATTAAACGCATTACTAGTAGTTTCAACAACATAGATGCTATTAAAAATTTGTACAATACTCTGATACGACCAAAATTAGAATTTGCAGCAGCGATTTCGGACCAGCACATTAAAAAACAAAAGAAGATTATCGAAAGGATTCAAAATATTTTTTTAAATTATATTTTTCACAAAATACACAAAATTTTCCAAATTTTGTATATTATGAACCGATTAGACTGGAATTAGAAGTAAAAAAGTTAGAATATAGGAGACAATGTATACTACTAACGTTTTTGTATAAATTGATTAATAATAAAATCAACTGCGCATATCTGTTATCACGTGTAAACTACAGAGTACCTCAGTTTAATACAAGACCCAGGAATATTACTTTCTTTGTTAAAAACAGTCAATCTAGACTTGATAGAATATGTTTACTTTTTAATGGAAAAATGGATAACACTAATTGTGATGTATTTAATATGACGTTAAAACAATTTAAGTATAATCTTAGGAGTATAGATATTTCCGATTAGGTCCGATTAATTGTTGTTATGACGAAATAAATCTTCGATGAATATATTTCAGTATTGCAAATATTTTACTTTTACTTTAATTTCTATTATTATTTTTTTTGCTTCTTTTATCTTAAACGTTTACCATACATAAAGTAACTACTCTCAGTATTATTTTTTTTGTTTTGTTTTAGTTGTAGCAATATTATCAGTAACACTCGGAGTAGTTTCCACAAACACCAAAACACTTTCACTTCGCTAGACGCGCGTTACGCCAACCAAGTTGGCATCATCCGGAGACGATTAAAACTAATCTTAAACTACAAAATCTACCATATTTATACTATTCTCATGGTGACGTCACTAATGATATCACCGTGAAATTTACGCGTGACTAATCACGGTTCAATCATCGGTTGCTAAGCAACGCGTAAAGCGGGCTATACGGTATAGGTCCCTTGTCGCTATTCATACTACTATTACATTTTACAATTTCTATGCTCTCAAATGCATCCAACTGTCTATTATTGGTCACATTTCTAGCTAATCTTAAATTACTAATATCTATTCTATGATTGTTGTCAAAAGCATGTTGTGCAACACTAGACTTATCTGTTCTTCCATATTTTAGATGAGCCATATGCTCTTTAAATCTGGTGTTAATTGATCGTCTAGTTTGTCCAACATATTTTCGATCACAATCATTACAACTAATTTCGTAAATCCCAGACCTTTCATTTGGAACAATTTTATCCTTTGGATTGTCTAAAAATTGTTGTAATTTGTTGCTCGACGAATGAATCGCTGTTATACCCACGTTTTTGAAAACCTTACTCAAACCACGAGTAAACCGGGGTTCGTACGGGATGGATATATATTTTGGAGCCTCTATATCCTTTTGAAAGGTCGTAGAATTACGAAGTGTGTCCTTAAATTTACGCTTCCTAATTAGTTTTTCAACTATATCTCTAGGATAACCATTACTCACAGCTATATCTTTAATTAATACTTTTTCTTTTTCAAACCTCTCATCACTGAGAGGGAAACTTAGTAAACGATGGACAAGAAAATTAAAACTTGCCATTTTATGTTGATAGCAGTGGTGAGAGTCATTAGGGATATATCTGATCGTACTGGTATCTTTTCTATATATGTCAAATTCTAACCTATTGTCACTATTTTTAATTACTAATACATCTAAAAATGGAGGTTTTCCATTATTTCCGAGTTCATATGTAAACTTTACAGAAGTGAAACGACTATTTAATTTGGAAATGAAGTTTTCTACATCCGCAATCTTAGTGTCAAACACGGCAAAAATTTCATCCACATACCTAAGCCAAATCCTAGGAAAATACTCGAATTCTTCTTTTGCTTCAGTTTCAAATCGACTCATGAAGACATCAGCAATGAAAGGCGTTACCCATTGCGGTTCCTTCATGTTGTTCATAAAACTTGTCATTGAAACGGAAGCAATTTTGTTTCATACAAAGTTTTGTAAGGTTTATATATTCTTCTATTACTTCTTTTCTATAGTTGTTTAATTCGAGTAAATCCTCAAGATAGTTCAAGGTCTGTGGAATTGGTACACTAGTAAATAATGAACAAACATCAAAGAAATCAAAATTTCACCCTCTTGCAATTGAATATTCTTGACCTTATCAATGAAATCATTCGAATTTTTAACTGAAAAACAATGTGTAATGGGCAAACTTTCAAATTCCTTAGTCAATAGACGATACTATTGGACGCACCGACTTCCCTGGCTTATGAATTTTTGGTAGACAATACAATCTAGGTACAGTAGGGTTAGACACACGTAACCCATTCTTAACAGGTGGAGTAATAAGGTTGTTACATGATTTGAGGACATTTTTTATTTCAGTGGTCATTCTTGGTAAAGGGTTTCTAGTAAGTTCTTTATAAGGACCATTACTAATTAGGTTGTTTACCCGTTCATAATAGTCCTGTTTTTCTAAAATAACAACCTTAATACCTTTATCTGCTTTTAAATAAAAACAGTCTTTTTCGCGCAATCTTTTGATAGTCTTTCTAGGATTCTTTGAGCATGACTTTCTATTTTCTACGTTATTCATTATATTTTTAGAAATTTGGGTAAGTAAGTAAGTAAGTAAGTAAGTAAGTAAGTAAGTAAGTAAGTAAGTAAGTAAGTAAGTAACTAAGTAAGCAAATAAATAAATAAATAAATAAATAAATAAATAAATAAATAAATAAATGAATGAATGAATGAATGAATGAATGAATGAATGAATGAATGAATGAATGAACAAACCATCAAACAAACAAACTAACAAACTAACAAATAAATAAATAAATAAATAAATAAATAAATAAATAAATAAATAAATAAATAAATAAATAAATAAATAAATAAATAAATAAATAAATAAATAAATAAATAAATAAATAAATAAATAAATAAATAAATAAATAAATAAATAAATAAATAAATAAATAAATAAATAAATAAATAAATAAATAAATAAATAAATAAATAAATAAATAAATAAATAAATAAATAAATAAATAAATAAATAAATAAATAAATAAATAAATAAATAAATAAATAAATAAATAAATAAATAAATAAATAAATAAATAAATAAATAAATAAATAAATAAATAAATAAATAAATAAATATATAAATAAATAAATAACAATTTATTGGCAGTTTCATATTCGATGGAGATCAATGCCAATAAACGACTTAAACGTTCCTGCGACCTACTTAAATTATCTTATATAATTTTCGATTATTTTAATTTCGAAAACTTCGTTCCCCAGAAGCAACCGAGATGGGTAAAGTAAGTAAGATTCCAAAAGATATTACTAAATTAGGGAGTGTTTTCTAAATTATTTTCTATTATGTAGGTACTTATTAGAGTATTTAAAGGATTATTAGTTGCATGTTCGTTTGACCCAATCAAAGTCATAAATGATACCAGCTCATCTTTAAACTCCAACCTGTTTATTGTCATTATTTAAGCTATCAGTATTGTATGATAAATATGTATGCAAATCCATGCAGTGTTTGACTAAATCATTTTTATTAAAAGTGGAAAGTAATGAAATATTGTAAATAAAAGAAAACTAATCTGCATGAACCCTTAAAAGTTCAAATATATCTATTGAAAATTGAATTATTGTGTCCAACACAACAAAAAATATATCAATCTTGAACTTTTGCTCAGGTTTGTGTATCGGTTCATCTATACCTTCACATAAGAATTGCCTTGTCTTTTTTCTCGGTCGAGCTTTAGATTCGGGCAAGAATGTTACTTTGTTTTCCAATTCACCCGAGTTCTCCAGCATCCACCAATAATTGCTTAAAAAAGGCATCTGTTCGAAAGCTTAGGCATTTGGCAGATTCAATAATATTAGTAAACTGAAGGTAGAGTTTGCTTTGACAGAGACATAAATAGAGTGATATTTCTGGTAAAGAATAAAATAAACAGAAAAGGTCGACGTCTTTTTGAATATAATTAGGTTTTTACGTCGTACATCCTATATTATATTTATCAACTCTACTTATGAGGAAAACGAATAGAAATAAATATTTGTTATGAAATTATACATCATTTATTAGTTGCATGTTCGATTGATCCAATCCAATTGATCCCATAATTGTTTTCCTATTAATGCTGGTAAAGATAAGACAAATGCTTTAAAATGACGATGGTTTTAGAGCAAAATTAATATCGGTCCTTGAAACTAAACAGTGGATTTTGGACTACAAAAGTACTATAACAAAATAAAGCTTTACCTAATAGCTTTGCGATAAATTATTAATATTATAATCCTTTTCGTTATTTTTTAATATTTAATGTGAATGTCCTGGAAAGGGCGGACCAGCGCTGATAATCAAAGAAAACTTAAAACACTACGAAGATGTCAAATACGAAACTGCAGAAATCCAAGCGACAGCAGTGACAATCCAAATGAAATCCTACGACATCACAATTGCCGCAATATATTGCCCAGCAGGAAAAGCGCAAAAAGAAGAACACTACAGTTGCTTCTTTCGGTCATTAGGAGATCGGTTCATTATTGGAGGTGACTTTAATGCCAAACACACCTATTGGGGTTCTGCTAATATAACGCCGAAAGGAAGACAACTATACACTGCTGCAAAGGCAATGTCTTGTCACTTCCAATCAACCGGCAAACCAACGTACTGGCCTACAGATAAAGAAAAAATACCAAGCTTAGTCGACTTTTATGTGTTACGCAATATTGCATCCGCTTATGCCAACATTGAAGAATGCTTTGACCTAGCATCTGACCATTCAGCAATTCTACTATCATTGAGTGAACATGTCTTAACCAAACAGCAACCCGCATATCTCTTTAACGGGAAAACTGATTGGGACGGATTTCGAGCAGAGCTTGAACAGAGAATTGAACTAAGCGTACCCTTGAAAAAGAAAGAACAATTAGACCATGAAGTTGAAAAGTTTATGGTTGACATGCAGCAATCTGCGTGGAACAACACCCCCACACTGAAGCCCAAAAAACACCAGGTTTGAACTACATCAAAGAAGTTCGAGAATTGGTTAACGAAAAAAATGGCAACAAACTCGTTCACCAGGAGACAAAAGAGTGCTAAATAATCTTTGCGAATAGCTGAAAAATTAAATTAAAGCCATCAAGAATGATCATTTTGAAAATTTCCCTAGGGAGTTATCGGCTGACGAAAGCACCGACTACTCCCTCTGGAAGGCAACTAAATTCTTGAATAGGCCAAAGAATCATGACCCTCCCATTCGAAAAGATGATGGCAATTGGGCTCGACGAGATGAAGAAAAGGCAGAAATATTTGCTGATCACTTACAAATACATTTCAGCCACATGAGCCTAGTGGCATAGAAGAGACACCACAAATTACTAACAGAGATGGCACGATAATTGAGCCAATAGCACCTGCTGCGATCACCAACACTATCAGAAACAATCTCAGTATAAAAAAAGCTCCAGGTTATGATCTAATAACTGCACAAATACTTAAGGAGTTGCCCCGTAAAGGCATCATGAAACTGACGCGTCTCTTTAATGCAGCACTACGACTCCGATACGTGCCAATACAGTGGAAGATTGCTGAAGTAATGATGAAGAAGATGAAGTAATGATGATAATTCTAGAGTGTGGCATCAGGGCCTGGAATACAAACTAGAAAAATATTTGCACCGACAGATTAGCCAAATTCTTCATTCATACATTACTGAACGTAATTTCAGAGTAAAATATGGAGAAGAATATTCTGACCTCAAGAAGATTTGTGCTGGAGTACCACAGGGCAGTGTCCTTGGACCTCTATCTGCTGTACACCAACGACATCCCACAAAGCGACGGAGTTGTTACGGCAACATTCACCGACGACACTGCTCTGCTCGCTACTGACCTAGACATACAGTCAGCCACGAACAAACTTCAAACAGCAGTCAACAATGTCACAACAATGTCAATGTCAATGAATTCTAAGCATGATATGTCTATCACATGAACCAAGTGATTAGTGTTATGTGGAGTGTGTCACTGGATCTACTGAACAGCTAAGTCTAGTTATTAACAAAAAATTCACAGATTTCGCAATCCTTGCAACTATCGGAGACATTGGAAATGATAACAAAATATATGAAACATAATATACCGATCCTTTTGAGTTGTTTCGAATACGTCAAATACTATGGTGCGCGTGCATGCTTGTGGCAATTTCCAGATTGGCTTTAGAATGCTTATGTTTATTAAGTGTTTATTAGTAATGTTTGGCGTACGATTTGGTCCCTAGCATTTTATAAATTTAGAATAACACGTTAGTTAATAATTTTATATAATATTGAGTATGGATACTGTCACAATTTGCCACAAGAATGCGCAGAACGTACTACGCACCGAGTTATTGTCTCATTCAATACAAGTTGCGTTGTATTTATCTTACTCGCTTGCTCTAACAGGATAGGTCTGTTAACTGTTTATTATACACACAAGGTTATATATAAATATAAACATAATTTTTTAGCATTTTACTTTTGAAAAACTTAAGTATTACTAATATAATACACATCTCAATTTACGAGTTAGGTATGTAGTAAGGAATAATAAACATAATTTTTAATTACCCAACTTATATTGGATTTGCAGTTAAACTTAAAAAAACACTCACAGATCTTACATGTTACACAAGTATCGCAGGCGTATTGAAAATACCAGACACAACTGGTAAAATTTTCTCAAGTGAATTGAATAAAAATAAAACTCAGTTGTGTTACGATTTTTTTGGTCGTTTGACCCTGAAGGTCTTGTCGTTTTAAACAGGTTATCTTGCATGGTGGTCAAAAATTACAGTCTCATTTTTTTTGTTTTCGAGTGAATGCTATTCTTTAAAAAAGTTTTTGCTTGCCTAAAAATAGTGATGACTTTGTCAAAAATTGTGTTGTATACACAGGGTGGTTAAGAATTACAAAATCTTAAAATTTGAAAAGAGGAAGCTGTTATTTTTGATCACACCGTATAAAAACAATTGTGGCTAAATCATCATTAGTTTTTTATACGTGGTGATCAAAAAGTACAAACTTTACTCTTGAATTGATTTTATAATTCTTGACCACCCCGTATAATAAACATAATTTTTGTCGACATTACTTTAAGCAAGCAAAAACTTTTATAAATAATAGCGTTTTCCCGAAAACTAAACATTTTTTGAGATTTTGTAATTTGTGACCACCCCGTATAAAACGTATGATTTTTGTCGACGTCATTACTATTTTTGGGCAAGTAAAAACTTTTGTGAATAATATTTTCTTTTTGTAATTTTTGACCACCACGTATAATAAACATAATTTTTGTCGACATTACTTTAGGCAAGCAAAAACTTTTATAAATAATAGCGTTTTCCTGAAAACTAAACATTTTTTGAAATTTTGTAATGTGCGACCACCCCGTATAAAAAATATGATTTTTGCGGATTTTTATCCAAGAGAACTGTGATTTTTGATCACCCCATATAAAAACATAATTGTGGCAAAATCATCATAAATTTTTAATACGTGGTGATCAAAAGGTACAAACTTTACTCTTACCGAATTTTAATATTTTATAATTTTTGACCACTCCGTATAATTAACATAATTTTTGTCGACATTACTTTAGGCAATTTTTAATACGTGGTGATCAAAAGGTACAAACTTTACTCTTACCGAATTTTAATATTTTATAATTTTTGACCACTCCGTATAATTAACATAATTTTTGTCGACATTACTTTAGGCAAGCAAAAACTTTTGTAAATAATAGCGTTTTCCCGAAAACTGAACATTTTTTGAGATTTTGTAATTTGTGACTACCCCTTATAAAAATATGATTTTTGTCGACGTCATTACTATTTTTTGAGCAAGTTAAAGCTTTTATAAACAATAAAATTTTCTCGACAATGTATAATTTTATACGTGGTGATCAAAAAGTACAAACTTTACTCTTACCGAATTTTAAGATTTTGTAATTTTTGACCACCCCGTATAATAAACATAATTTTTGTTGACATTGCTATAGGCAAGCAAAAACTTTTATAAATAATAGCTTTTCCCGAAAAGTAAAAATTTATTGAGATTTTGTAGTTTGTGATCACCCCGTATAAAAAATATGATTTTTGTCGTCGTCATTACTATTTTTTGGATAAGTAAAAACTTTTATAAATAATAGCGTTTTCCCGAAAACTAAATTTTTTTTCAGATTTTACATTACTATTTTTGACATTACTACATACTATTTTTTGGGCAAGTAAAATTAAAGGAATTACTACTTATACTTGAACAGTTTTGATATTATAGGTAAAACTAATATTGATAAGATTAATAATTAATAAAGAAAATTATAAATAAGAAACAATTCAAATAATAAATTTATTATTCAAATTCATCAGTTTAATCTTTTAAATGTGTATGCTGCTAATCTCTTATTTAGTGATATATGACTTCATTTTTGCTATCATAATTCACAATGGGAACCTACTCATGTTGTATATACTACAAATTCGATGAAACAATTCGAATTTTTATAAGTTCATCCTAAATAAATTCGATCATATATCTCGTGTAAACACTAACGCCCGGCTAATAATATGTAGAGGTTTTGTTAGTTAGTTTAGAATAATATACGTTTGTAGCCTACACTTATTCTTTTATTTTAATTATCGTTGGGCATTCGTTTACACTCGAATTATTAAATTTATGAAAATTATGATTATGAAAATATCCCGATTATTCCCATCACTACTACCAATGCGCCACCTCTTCCAATATAGCTGCACTGAATACTCCCCACTCCCCAGTACTCTTCACGCCGCTAGAAGGCCGAGTGCTGCGATATCTACATGTATTGCGTCACTCGATCGCGACCCCGCTGTCTTTTGGCCTTGAACGAAAACTTCTAACTTGGTGCCCATATACTCTTGTCTAAACATAAACATTTCCATGTTAAAATTGTTAGATAGATTTAATCTAGTTACAATGTTCAACGTCCATGGGGCCTTTTTCTAAAAAAAAAAATGGAACAATCTGTTTGCTCCTCATCACGATAAAAAAAATTCTATATAGTCTTGGGATAAGCGGCTTGTTTAGACAAAAGAGCGGTTGCTCTCATCTAACAAATATGAGTGCAGTTCCAACATGGACTGCGTAGAAACTAGAGTACCTACCTGTTTGGAATGGTTTCTAAACTTTTTATATCCGACTTCTAAATGTATAATGATATACATAAAATCGTGTACAAATTTAATAGTCATGCTTCCAGATATAATTTACTTAAAGCACAAGATGGATTAAAATGGTAAAATATATTTTCTTAGTATTTAAGAAAACACTAAATAGAAAATACTAAGACCTCAAATATTATAGCCTTAATTATTTGTATTCATACCATCCAAAGCAATATACCTACACTTAGTTACAAAAATATTAACTATAAATACATACATCAAAACATTTCTACCTCACATAAACCCGAAAATCTGTCGCTTTCCATTGATCTCATCTAATTTTGATAAGGCATTATTTTCTCCTTGATGAGGCTCTGGGAAAACTCCTATTTTATAAGCTTTTTCAAGTTTTTCAAAATGATATTACTAGATATTAGCAATAAAAACATTATTTTTAAATAAGATTTAAATTGAAAGAGGCACTTACAGTTGTATTCACAAAGATTTAACTCACAAAGCTAATTTGTACACTTATTATAACCGACAATTCTAAACAAAAATGTAATAATTGAATTAATTGAATTGGCAACATAAAAAAACACATTGAAATAAGCAAAATTAAATAAATAAATAATGTATATCTGCTAATTATTGTTTATATAAGAAAACTTTTCTATTTCTCAAAGCTCACAGCTCAAAGCAATAAAAATATTTTGCCTAATACCTACAAATTTACAGCTACCTTGAACCTAGGGCTACTAGCTACCTGCTAGCGGTACACTGCCCTTTTTGAACCATAAATGTTATCGTACCCTTCAAAAATTATTTTGTACCTACCTACTAAATTGTACTACTAAAATAATACTAATTGTACTACTAAAATATCTACCTAGGTAGATATTTTACCTATCTAATTTCAGTGGCATAAATTGTGTACATTAGGTACCTCACTACTTATGTGTGCCAAGTGTATTTATTGATTCGATTTAATGTTTCTTTATCAAAAAATCTTATATTATTTTATTTCATTCCAGTGTACTTATATATATATATATATATATATATATATATATATATATATATATATATATATATATATATATATATATATATATATATATATATATATATATATTAGCTTTGAAATTCTTTGCTATTCATATTTATTTTGTGAAAAGTAATCTTGGGTTTGTAGCATTTCATTACATAGAAATAAGCAACTAGACGAATAAGAAAGAAAACACACTTACCAGTACTATGTCTGGACACACATACGGAAATGAATCACTATGCATATGAAAACGAACCACTTAGAAGTTGTACAAGTTCTTTCACCTTTCTTGAGGATCTTCAGAGCAGTATACGATTTATTTCATTGGTCATTCATACTTGAATTTAAATTACCAATACACCAACACTTGCAGTGACGTTTTATGACATTAGTTTTTGACGGAACTCATTCTTAGAATACACAAACCTAGTCTACTATTTATATTTGTTCTATTTGAACATATTATATATAAAAGCATTAGGCATACAGTTATCCAGAAGATGTTAAACTTTAAAATGCATAAAATCTTGTTGAACCTATTGAAAAACAACTACTTTTTCCAACTATATGCGGGAAAATATTGAATTATATATACAATAGAGTTCTGAAGCATTCAAAGAGGGAGTGATACAGAAATTGCTTGCTTAGTCAAAACTAAAATCATTTGTTGGTTGTATGTATTAATTGTTTCTTCGAAAATTCTCGAAAAAAATCCAATTTTCAACCTGGATATATTTATTAGCTTTGAAATTCTTTGCTATTCATATTTATTTTGTGAAAAGTAATCTTGGGTTTGTAGCATTTCATTACATAGAAATAAGCAACTAGACGAATAAGAAAGAAAACACACTTACCAGTATTATGTCTGGACACACATACGGAAATGAATCACTATGCATATGAAAACGAACCACTTAGAAGTTGTACAAGTTCTTTCACCTTTCTTGAGGATCTTCAGAGCAGTATACGATTTATTTCATTGGTCATTCATACTTGAATTTAAATTACCAATACACCAACACTTGCAGTGACGTTTTATGACATTAGTTTTTGACGGAACTCATTCTTAGAATACACAAACCTAGTCTACTATTTATATTTGTTCTATTTGAACATATTATATATAAAAGCATTAGGCATACAGTTATCCAGAAGATGTTAAACTTTAAAATGCATAAAATCTTGTTGAACTTATTGAAAAACAACTACTTTTTCCAACTATATGCGGGAAAATATTGAATTATATATACAATAGAGTTCTGAAGCATTCAAAGAGGGAGTGATACAGAAATTGCTTGCTTAGTCAAAACTAAAATCATTTGTTGGTTGTATGTATTAGTTTCGACTAAGCAAGCAATTTCTGTATCACTCCCTCTTTGAATGCTTCAGAACTCTATTGTATATATAATTCAATATTTTCCCGCATATAGTTGGAAAAAGTAGTTGTTTTTCAATAGGTTCAACAAGATTTTATGCATTTTAAAGTTTAACATCTTCTGGATAACTGTATGCCTAATGCTTTTATATATAATATGTTCAAATAGAACAAATATAAATAGTAGACTAGGTTTGTGTATTCTAAGAATGAGTTCCGTCAAAAACTAATGTCATAAAACGTCACTGCAAGTGTTGGTGTATTGGTAATTTAAATTCAAGTATGAATGACCAATGAAATAAATCGTATACTGCTCTGAAGATCCTCAAGAAAGGTGAAAGAACTTGTACAACTTCTAAGTGGTTCGTTTTCATATGCATAGTGATTCATTTCCGTATGTGTGTCCAGACATAGTACTGGTGAGTGTGTTTTCTTTCTTATTCGTCTAGTTGCTTATTTCTATGTAATGAAATGCTACAAACCCAAGATTACTTTTCACAAAATAAATATGAATAGCAAAGAATTTCAAAGCTAATAAATATATCCAGGGTGAAAATTGGATTTTTTTCGAGAATTTTCGAAGAAACAATTAATACATACAACCAACAAATGATTTTAGTTTTGACTAAGCAAGCAATTTCTGTATCACTCCCTCTTTGAATGCTTCAGAACTCTATTGTATATATAATTCAATATTTTCCCGCATATAGTTGGAAAAAGTAGTTGTTTTTCAATAGGTTCAACAAGATTTTATGCATTTTAAAGTTTAACATCTTCTGGATAACTGTATGCCTAATGCTTTTATATATAATATGTTCAAATAGAACAAATATAAATAGTAGACTAGGTTTGTGTATTCTAAGAATGAGTTCCGTCAAAAACTAATGTCATAAAACGTCACTGCAAGTGTTGGTGTATTGGTAATTTAAATTCAAGTATGAATGACCAATGAAATAAATCGTATACTGCTCTGAAGATCCTCAAGAAAGGTGAAAGAACTTGTACAACTTCTAAGTGGTTCGTTTTCATATGCATAGTGATTCATTTCCGTATGTGTGTCCAGACATAGTACTGGTAAGTGTGTTTTCTTTCTTATTCGTCTAGTTGCTTATTTCTATGTAATGAAATGCTACAAACCCAAGATTACTTTTCACAAATATATATATATATATATATATATATATATATATATATATATATATATATATATATATATATATATATATATATATATATATATATATATATATATATATATGTGTGTCGTTCAACGACAGGCAACCCTGACCTACACAATGTTTTTCATTGGCGTAGGCATTTTTTTTCTTAGGGGGGTGAAAGTAGAAGATTTTTATATGCATATTTTCAACACTACAGCTGATAATCAATGCAAGTTTCCACGCCACTCATGAAGTATTGCTTTCAGCGCGTTACCATTTTTTAGTGGGTGGCTCGCTAGTAACCATATTTCCCACAAGAAACAAAAATAATATGTACAAAACAACTAAGTAGCCGTGAAAAATAAACTTTAAAACGGAAAAATAAAATAAATATACTTGCAATACTTAGGCTAAAAGCTCCAGGATAAAAACAAAAGCGGGACATACAATTTACCCACCAACACTAGGAGGTACTTAGGTACCTCTCAAAATACATAAATATCTAAGTATCTGAAAATATATAATTAGTTTATTTTTAGTTACAGGACTTTTTTGTTTCGTCAGAGGTACCACCTACCTACACCGCTCAGATAATAAAAATAACCGTATTATATTGTATCACAATAATATTTAAACAGCACTATATATATACGCGAATATCTCAACCAATGCGAACGTTGACCGTTGCAGATTATAGAAATACCCGCGCAATACCCGCAAACCCGCCACTGTAAGAGATCCGAACGTTTGAGAGTCCATAGGGACTGTCAAACTAAACACAGACGGCGCGTCTTTCCAATAAGTTAAAAAGAGATACACTGCTCGCTCATCCAGTATTCCGTCCACGGTAGAGCGGCGTTGCCACTTTTAACTATAAAAATGAATGTTTAGGGAATATATAAAATTTTTATATAGTATTGTGGAATATGATATTTTAATTGAATATTGATAAATTTGAGAATTACATGCGGCAACTGCGCGGTATCTTATGCGGTCAGTTAACTACACATACATATTAGATAAGCTGTAAACAAACATAATAATTGTTTATATTCTTTTGATAACAATTAATAGTAACCTTTTTGCCAGTGATCAGGTAATATTATATCTTGCAATATTTTATGTTTTAAAAATGCAACATATACCACGTATACATGCACTGTTTAGTTCGAACTAAGTTCGAACTAACATGCGTTAAATTGGGTCCATTTTCTCGGTTAATTTTCTTCCATCGCCATGTATGAAGCAACAAATTTACCATCTTACTATAAGTACTTTGAAATAGGGCCGGGAAAATATAGGGTAAATTTATTAAGTGAGAGTGATGGAAAACGTTTCTTTAATAAATATCAATTAGAGGATATTTTTAAAGCTAAAACTGACACGCCACATTACATATGCACGTAGGTATATAATTCTGTTATTGCTTTATTATTATTTATTATAATTATTTATCTATTATTGCTACTGTTATTAACTAGTTCCTATTGTGTTATTTTCTCTAAATCATATTACAAATTTGTACCAAAAAATTTTTTATGAAGAAAAATATGCGAAAAATGCAATGCCGTTAAAACCGGGACATAATATCTGTTCAATCTTTTTTTAGCCTGATCTCAGGTTCAAAGTACGAGGTTACCAGACCCACCGTAGCGACCTAGGACAACAATATCTGCAGGTAATGACCAACCCCACGGAATTAAAAAAACTTATTAAGACATTAGGAAATAACAAAGCTCCTGGTACAGACTGTGTCGAAAATAAACTACTAAAAAATTTGCCAAGAAAAGGTATTGTACAACTAGTTTATGTAGCCAATGCGATCCTCAAGCTTCAACATTGGCCGCAACAGTGGAAAAGAGCGATTGTGATCCCTATCTTGAAAGCCAACAAAAATGCAAAAAGTGCTGGAAGCTACAGACCCAT
Organism: Tetropium fuscum; assembly: GCA_964058915.1. Taxonomy (NCBI): domain Eukaryota; kingdom Metazoa; phylum Arthropoda; class Insecta; order Coleoptera; family Cerambycidae; genus Tetropium; species Tetropium fuscum. The sequence continues at coordinate 7,021 of CAXKVY010001925.1, read as the reverse complement.
ATCACTCCTGTCCTCGATCTCCAAGCTTGTCGAAAAAATAATACTCGAGCGAATAAATCGAATACAGGAGGATATGGGATTTCAAAACCATCATCAATTCGGCTTTAAGAAGGGACACAACACCACACAACAAGTTGTGAGGATCGTGAGCGACATAAAATGGCAATATAATCTCCGAAAGAGCACTACAATGGTACTCTTAGACATCGAGAAGGCATTCGACACAGTTTGGATCCTGGGGCTAATACACAAACTAGGTAGACTAAATTTTCCGAACTATATGATCACACTATTACACTCATACTTAACGGGCAGGTCCCTGCAAGTACGAGTGAATAACAAACTTTCAAATTCAAAGGACATTCGCGCGGGAGTCCCACAAGGGTCGGTGCTTGCACCAAAACTTTTCAATATATTTATCTCAGACTTCCCTGAATTCCCATATACGAAGTTGGCCATGTACGCAGACGACACAGCAATATACAGCCACAGCCACAGCGCACAAGCTGCTAATCAACTGTTAAAGGCACATATGGCTCGTGCCGTTGCGTACTATGACCGATGGAAAATAAAGGTCAACGAAGGGAAGTCTGAAGCAATAGTATTTACACAAAATTTCAAAAATAACAGAATTATTACACCAATTTCGATAAAGGGACATCAAATTCAAACGAAAGACACAGTTAAATACTTAGGGGTACACTTGGATAAAAGACTCACATTTACAAAACACGTCAAGGCAACAATACAAAAAATATATGCTTTGTCTAGGCCGCTATACCCCCTAATGGCAAGGAATAGTGGCCTAGACAGACAAAACAAAAAACTCATTTACACTACACTAATAAGACCGGCGCGTCGGCAACGAACTTTAAGAAATTGAAAGTACTGGAAAATAAATTCCTTCGCCTCATTACAAACACAAATAGATATATCTCCATCAGAGAACTACACCAACTTTGTCCCGACATACAACCACTAACGGATTATGTCAGAAATATTTCACAAAATTTTTATGAATTTAAACTTCTAAATAATCTGTTAACAAACAACATTACGCGAATTAGAGAGCATAATACACCATTTAGATTAAAACATAAATTACCTTACCAAACGCTACCAATATTTAGACAACAAAATTAAAAATCCCGTTTAATAAAAACTTTTTAACAACCCGAAAATAAGTAATATTCGAATTACTCACGCTAAAAGGGGGTTTTTACCACCCAGGATTTTTCCCCTATCGATCATTAAATGTTTTTCATTATACAACACCTGAGAGAAATTCAACATTTCCCCTAGATCCTTTAAATTCATTTTTGTAAATTTGTTCCTCTCTCTTGTTCTTGTTGTTCCCTTTTCCCCTTTTTTACATTTATTTATTTAACATCTTGTAAGCCACCTGATGCACAAAAACAATAAACAAATTGTAAAACGTAGGTTAGGAAAATTTGTCTCATTGAGTTATATTCTTAAATACTCCGGCATTCACTATCGGCTGTCCCTCAACTGCCACGGTGCCTTTGGGCACGTGGATGTTTGACAGACCGTCATGAGCAGTCTGGATATTATATGTAGCACCAATGTCTAAATAAATTGTTTTGATTTGATTTGCGGAAGATAACGGACTGAGATAGCGCACAGACCCACCAGACAGAACGCCAGCTACGAAGATACCTGGAGCACCGGAATATCCTGCCGCTGGGACCTCCAGAACCCACCCATTTCTCCTCTCTCATGAAGGGCGACCGGACGTGTTGGACATTGCACTCATGCGCAATGTGCCTATGCAGTTTCACCTCGAGAATCTCAGAAAGGGACCCTCAGATAACGACCCCATCCTGCTTCACCTGAGCATAGCACAGGCGGAAAACGACGAATGGTTCACCAATAAAAGGACGGACTTGCCGCAGTTCCAAGCCCATATGCAAAGGTCCATTGCAGTACCCCGAAGCGAGGATGAACCTGCAGTTGAAGCAGACATAGCCCACCTCGAGGAAAGTATAAGCACAGCGCTAAGCACCAGCACAGCGGAAACCATCGTGAGACGGAAAGCAGACCCTACCGGAGAAATTTCCGAAGAGACCAAGCCGCTAATTAGGGACCGCAGAAGAACGAAGAAACGCGCTCTCAGGTCGCAGGACCCAGCGGATAAGCACTTGATCAACTCAACCGGAGAGTCAAGGTAGCCTTCCAGGAGCACAGAGACTAAAGATGGCAGTTCCACTTGGAGTCCCTAGACCTTCAGGAAAACAGCCTATGGAAAGTGCAGCGAGCCCTGAGGTCCATCCGAAAACCGATGCCTCCAATCCACGGCGAGATAATCCAAGGCGAGAGAGAAGAAGAGAGAGAAGCCGATAATCTCGAGCTGCAGTGTAAAGAATTCGACCCGCCAAACGAGGATGATGACCACGTAGATGAAGTGAAACGAAGAGCTAGGCGGCTAAGACGACAGCCAGACGAGGACCAGATACGACCAGCATCTCCAGAAGAGATCGCTATCCTGCCTCATGTGAACGTACGGAAGGCACCTGGTCGAGACGGGATAAGAAGCCGGATTCTCAGGAAGCTCCCCCGTAAAGAAATGGTCACACTTGTGGCTATCACAAATTATATTTTGCGGCTCCCGTATTTCCCCTCAAGATATGATATTCATCCCCGGGAAGGACCACCTCTTCCCCCAAAATTATTCGATCGAGTAGGCCGATCAGCCTACTGCCAGCGATCAGCAAAATTGTCGAAAAGGTCATCCTGGACGGGATTAAGGATAAATCAGAAGACCTAGAAGCCATCCCAGACGAGCACCTCGCGCTTAGAAGAGGACAATCCACGGAGCTCCAAGTACTGCGGCTAGCGGAGTACGTACCAGCGAGGGATTCAACCGAAGGGAGGTTATAGGGGCAATCTTCCTGGACATCGCCAAAGCCTTCGACAGAGTATGGCACGACGGATTGATTATCAAGATGATGGACGCCGGTTTTCCGGTGTCCCTCCTCAAGCTGATCTAATCTTACTTACGAGGCCGGACCATTTGAGTCACAGTAGAAGGAGAGCTGTCAACCGACAGACGCCTAGAAGCAGGAGTACCCCAAGGGACCGTACTCTCACCACACCTGTTCAACCTATACCCCGCGGACATGCCGACGATGAACAACACCGCCATGGCCCTCTACGCAGATGACACCGCCATACTCGCCAGATCCTGGCAAGCGAGGTAGGTCACTCGCTACCTGCAAGAAGCCGCTTCGCTTCCCGAGGACTGGTGTAACCGATGGAAGGTGGAAATCAACGCGGAGAAGAGCCTAACAGTTGTGTTCCGGAGGGTTCGCAAGCAGAGGCCAACAGAATACGTCGCTCTGAACGACGGCAAAATCCAGTCGAGAACAACGTCAAGTACCTTGACGTGACTCTGGATCGAGCCACTACGATCGATGCCACTACGAAAAAGGAAAAGTTTATTCGAGCTCTGCTGTACCCAATAATAGCCGGCGACAAGAGGCTGAGCTTTAAGAATTAGGCAGTAGGTGGCCCTTGGTATGTGACCAACGATGTCATCCGAAGGGATCTAAAGTACAAGACGGTCACAGAGATGTTCGAGGACCACGCCAAGAAGCTCTATGTCATCGCAGAGGACCACGGGAATCCGCTGATCCGGCTGGCCACGGACTACGATACAGAGGAAGCAGGACCTTACAGGCGGCCAGATCCAGGTCCAGGACCCAGATCCTGGACAACGGGTAAGTATAATATAATCACGATATTATGTTTCAGCACGATTGATGCGAGAAGAAGCAGACGACACCGAAGAAAAGAACAGGACCAAAGAAAACGGATCGAGAGGGCACGAAAACAGCCCATCCAGTAGACGGCGAGGCCGACTGCCTTGCCAAACCACACACCCTTACCTTACCTGACTGAGCCAGCGAGCAAGCTCCGTCATCCTGGGCTACAATGCTTATCCTCCATATCAACCTGAATGCCGCGCAGCCAGGCTCTAACAAGCCCGGCGAGAGGCAGGAATGAACCCTCAAATACCCGACACGATACCCCCGGGGTTAATACACATCGGCGAAGAAAGTCAAAAGCACCAGAATCAAGCATCTGCCGGTGGGGGCCCATCAGCCAGGACCGAGGGAGGCTGCGTAACTTCACGTGACACTGATCACATTTGTGGGGAGGGTCACGTGAAACGCGCGGCCAACCCTCACTAGGCGATCACGGCCTACATAGATATTAGAGGTAAAGAGCGATGGTAGCGCCGGCCCCTCTAAGCGAGGTCACATCTCTAGCGAAAAATATTGTCGCGCATTACTCCTTTTTCGTTTCCTTCGATACGCTGATATATCTAGCTAATGTAGCTTTGAAAACTTAGCGGTTATACTTTTCTAAATTCAGTGTTTTCTACATAGTGTCTGGAAGAACAGGTCACATACTCTTGATACCTTGCTCAAGCGGAAAATCCATAAACCTGATACTGGTATTTTTTCTCTTATAAACGGATGAGATTGTTGCCGTCGCGATGCCATAGCGACGCACCTGCGAACCAGAGGATGATGCCATGGGAACCAGGGCCCAGTAAGTCCCCCCATCGTTAAAACCACCGCCGTCCCGATATCTCCGCCACAACCGGAAATATCCAACTCAACATGCCAACTACACGCTAGCTTCCCCACTTAAACCCATCTGACCCCCTAGGTCCGAACCCAATGCGGCCGGAATCCTAATTTCCCATCAACAGCTACATGCCGTCATACATCTGCGACCACACCGAATTGATAGCAAGATATGGCACCTTTACTTCCAAAAAATCGCCGCCCCCATCTGGAGCCGCTTCCACAGGTCCGAGCACAATTCCACTCGGCATGTATCTATTTCTGGATAGCCCAAGTATTCTGTCAAAATTTCATGCAAATATCTCTGATACAAACCCAGATATTTAACCTAGAGCATTCTCAAAGTAGGGTCTCGACAGATGAAAAATCCGAAATCAAATCTTCGGACGCAAAACTCGATCGCGTCGCCCGCATGGCGAGCCACTTCGGCACGCCATCACAAGCGAGATTTCTCCCCTGATAACAAAGTTTCCCCAACAAAGTGGTGTGTTGTAGGCACGACCTACTCAACCACCAGGTACCACCCTTTATTCGACGACACGGGTCGCCACGCAGGGCGCAAACACGTGGGAGCTGGTCCGCGGGAGTGTGTTAGCTGTGGGCCCGACCGAAAGTTTAGGTCCGGAGGACCTGCTTATGGCACCCCAAACCATAGCGCCGTGAGGTACTATGGTACCAGGGACCAGGGCATCCGCCACCTGGGGACGCGCTCGCGTTAGCTCCAACCCCGAGAAGTATTCATAATATATAGATTTAATTAAGGTTTTCATTGGTGCTGTGGTGACATATATAATTGTTTTGGCGTTGCTTTTAGGCGTAATAAATAATTAATTAAAATGATGTTTATAATGTACATTCTTTATTAGTCCTCTAGTGTCGCTTAAGTAAATAATTTATAATATAATTTTCTCTACCAATTTACTTTACTGTAATTTCTCTGCCAGTCAACATTATCACACCTATACACCTATACACAACAGTTGTCTTCACTTTCGGTGTATCGTAAATCAGAGGGGTAGGTGCGTTTCTTTGTTTATTATTTTTAGAAAAAGTTTTTGTAGGATTTCCAATTTTTTTAGATGACTAGTGACATGTACTACTCCGCCTCACCCAAGGATTCCATATAAGAGTCGATATTCAATGAACTCCGTACAGCATTTTTAATTGAGATAAATCTAGTACCTACCTGTTTCAGATATTTAAATTTAAATAGTAGTGATCGTAGTGGATTAGTAGAAACTAGTCGACTCACCGACTAGTCGACTAACCGACTAATCGAATAGTTCTGATTAGACTAATCGGTTTAGTCGACTATCGACTATTTTGCTATTCGACTAATCGACTACTACATTTCCCTAAAATTCCGAGCCTTAATTAATAGTCGCGGAGGTCACACTTTGTATTAACAATCCGTTTTGTCATTCTTTATAAAAGAAGTTAATTGCCCTTTTTCATAACTTTTTTTTATTTTTTTTCCTTCTCAAGTTGCAGTTGTTTATAAATTTTTCTTGAATAAAACTGTCTAAAACCAAGAGTAACTATTTTTATTAGTTACTAGCTATCTACTAACTAGTTATCTACTAGCTTCATCTAAAATTTATTTACCCTCACAAAATGTGTTGTCCCCTAGATTCTTTTGAAGTGTGTATATTCCCAAATATTTTATATATTCTGTTACAAAATAATTCACTTAAGTACAAAGTGTATATATTTCTTGTTGAAATATAAATTGACTCTAGTAATCAGGTTTCTATTTTTACTCATAATTAAGTATAATTTGTACAATTTATCACACTAAAGACCCTGTAAACACCTTGTATCATAATGTCACAATATCACATATTATAATATATTGCTACAAATAGATTTTATGAGAATTGTAGCTAACAAGCTAACAAAAAAAAAACACTTATAAAAATCGGTTCATATATAAACAAATGTCAAATACCTACAAGAACACAGTGTATTAAGCGATTGTAGAAAAAATGTTGTATGTATTACGAGCACAAACTGCCTTTTCCGTTTTTGAAAGAATACCGCAATAAATGAATAAATTTCTTTCGCAAGCGGCAATGCAGTACTTTGCGCTCTTAACACACAAATAACTATTGTTGTAATTTTGGAGCCCCCATTCTGTAATTGGTTTTTCCGTTGAATGGTGTACTAAATAATAAATACATAAAAAGTATACTTGGATAGTGTGACAGAACGAAGCATCGCCAAGAAAATGTAAAGGGTTATCTCGTAACTTACTGGTAGATTGTTCCAACACTGAGGTAGTAATCTAGCTTTGACTCTCACCGTACTTCCCAGTTCCTCTAACAGTTGGCGTATGCGTTCACTTTAATTCTTACCGGCCAAAAACCCGCCAGCATACGACAAAAGTGTTGTCAGAAATATACATGATT
>CAXKVY010001924.1:0-46524 GCA_964058915.1 Tetropium fuscum | reverse complement strand
TAACATCAATATGGACTTCATTCAAGTACTCAACACAAATTCTTGCTACATGTGGTCTTGCCTTATCTTGCATGAATATGAAATCAGGACCAATAAACGGAGCATAGGGCATTACATGCTCCTGGAGAATGTTCTCTACGTAGTATTCCGCATTCATTGCCCTTGCATGAATAGGGACTAACTCCGTATGGCCATCGAAAGAAATACCCGCCCAAAACATTTTGGAGCCACGACCAAAGGGTTCGTTTAGAACGAAATTGAAGGCAGCTTCCCTTTCCCCTTGTCTTCTATACACACGTTGCCGCCCATCACAAGATTTTAGGCTTATTCTTATAGGACTTTCCTCCAGTCATCGATAGTTCAATTTTCATGTGCTCGTGCAAATCGTACGCGGTGCCTTTATGGGCCTTATACTGATCAAACTTGCCTCCCGTAGTCTTCTCCTTACAGTAAGAGCAGAAACTTGAACATTTCTAACCATCTCAAGTTCACTCTTCACGTGCGAACTTGTTACTGTCCGATTTCTTAAAGCATTTTGGCGGAGAAAATGGTCATCCCTAACATTCGTCGCCCTCTTTCTACCCTGCCCATGTCTCCTGGAGTGAGAACCAGTTGCCCTGTGACGTTCTAACATTCGACTTATTGTCGAATTCTCTACCCTCTTCAACCAAAGTTTGCGTTCTTACACATTCCAATGCTGTCAAATGTCTCACACGATTCATTATTTTAAATTGCTGAATATTCCTCAACATCGTATTGTTTTTAAAAATGTGTCAAAATAAGATTGCATACACCCAATCATTGTTTTTTGGTTGACATACGCCGCCTACGTTTGACATATCACTTGTAACAGCAGAGTAAATTAACAGTAAACTGTTGGTGACATTTTGCTCTTAAAAATTAACCAATGTATCTAAAGACATGGACCAAAAAACAAAATGTAGGAAAGGAATGGTTCTTAAGAAAAATTGGTATTTTTAAAGAATTTGGTTACGAAATTATTCCACTGAGTGTTTTAAAATTAGGGTTATATAACAACCTTTCAGTTAGCCCTGTATAATACCTAAACCGTCCTCAGTTAACAAAAGTCTGGATATGCAAGTTGAAATTAGTCGTTTTATCTACAGTATTCTAAAAAAATTATCAAAATTGGACTAAAAGTAAAAAAGTTATGAGACCTCAAATTTTAGCAAATATTAACGTGGTGCGATAATTTTGAACAGCAGTTTATATGTTGATTATCGATTAATGTTTACCTTTATGAATCTACTATAATTTACAGTTTTAAGCGAGCTTCACATTTAACTAGACATCAATTGGTACATACTGGAGAAAGACCGTTCGCTTGCAGTCAATGTGACAAAGCATTTTCCAGACATGACAAATTGAAGCATCACATACATAAAGCTCATGAGTTGGGTCCTCTAAATGATTCGTTACCACCAGATTCTTTATATGTAAGTATTTTACTAGACTCGTAATTATACTAGTAGATATCTACGTATTTATAACAATTATCATTAGAATGTAAGTGAGACAAGCTAGCTGTTTCTTTTCCCAAAAATTTGTATAGTAGTTGTTTAGTTAGTTCAAGTCGCATAAATTTGACAAGACTTTGCAAATTAAAATATTCTGTTATTTACAGACTATTGGGCATGTCCGTATACTAACACCAGAACAAACTATGTTCGAATCTCCGGAACCTGTACGGCAACCTCCTCAAACTAGTCCAACTATAGCAGAAGATCCTACTTCTTCCTCTTCCCCACAAAAGAAAAGAGGAAGGCCAAGAAAGTATCCCATAGGTAAAAGAAAACGATAATATTATGTTACTATATACACTGATTAAACCTGATAATGCACAAAAATATAATACATGAATGTCGTTTCGTTTGAAACCTACTCTAGTCGGTAGGTTGGTAGATTTTCTCTGTTGCAACAATAATAATCGTGGAGCAATCAGACAAAACCAGATAAATCCAGTTTTCATCAAAAATTAGTTAAGGGTGGATTATTAGTCATTGATGGGGTCAGATGAATCCATTGGACAAGTCTGAATTGAGCTAAACCGGATAAGTCCATTTAAAAATTGGTCTTAAAATATAGGCAATCAAACAAAAGTAGATAAATCCAATGGAATACATTTTAAATTCCTGTTTCAACGAAAACAAGACGAATCCACTTTATTTATATAAAATGGATAAAACAGTAGCGCCATCTATACTAAAACAACCGACTACCCACATCACGTGATGTGGGTAGTACTAACAAAAAAGTAGTAATAACAAAAAAAATATTTTAAACATGAAAGAAAAAATAGGAAAAGTGCATCAACTTTTCCTATATTTTTCTTTCATATTTTGTACATACATTTATTTTGTTTTTTCATAACTCATTATGTGAAAAATAAACTGAAAATCAAGTTTCTATGTGTAATATCGCGGAACTGAACATAATCGTTTTTCGTTAATAACTTGACATTGTCTAAAATGGATTTATCTCGTTTTTTCTGATTGCTCCACAATTATAATATATGTGAGTATATTTGAATTTCATGGTTCAGCAGTTTGAGATGGACGTTGATGACTAATCTCCCTTATTTATATAGAAAAATTAAATTGACCAGCTTTGCCGTCTTAAAATAAAAAAAAACAATTTTTATTTTTTTTTTAAATTCTTCTAGATATTCTATGCCACAAATGGAATTTTTCAGTTTCAGTTTCTAGGTTCAGTGGTTTGGGCTTGATGATGAATTTTATTTTATTTATTTTATATACAGAAAATTTAAATTTAGTTAGTGTTATTTTTACCCGTTAGTTGCTAGTGTTACCCGTAAGTGTTTCTATATTTAAAAAATCGTGATAGGCCGATTTTTGTCGGAGCGAACACATTTTTAGGACAAACTTGGACAGCAGAAAAGTTAAAAATCTTATTTGAAAGTTTCTTCTATTCCCTACATGGTCATATAAATTTTTTAACATTTATATAGCTATATGTCATTTTGCGATGGTCCAATTCGAATTTTTTTTTTCGTTGTGGAAAAGGTCCGTAATTCCTGCAACAACAATGCTGTTGGTTTTGTTCCAAATATTGTTAATATTCTTCCAACATGGCTGGCTGGTCATTCTAGATCACCTCTGATAACTAGTCCATCTACTATACCCTGGTTCTGAAATAATGTGGAGTGATTCATACATAATATCACACCACCATCACAATTGAACGGTTTGCCTATTTGCAATGGATCACAGAACTTCTTATATTACCTAGAGCTTGCATTTTGCTGTGCAATCTATTGCGGTATTGAACAATACCCTGTCACAGGTGTCGCCACCCTTGAAAATTAAATTACTACAAGTGGATATAGTAGAGTTGGCTTATAAACGTGTGATAAATAAAGCAGGGTGGTTTAATATCTTTGGTATGTCATTATTTTTTGTTCAGCAGCCTTCATCAGTTCATCTAAAATCTAAATATAAATTTTAATCTAGAAAATAAATAACTTTTCAATAGCAGAAATTAATAAAGGCTAATTCTGATACCAGTATGGAAACTTAACAGTGTGTGCTTCCAGGTATACTGGCGGCCATTTGAGAGTGCACGACTCTTATATCAGATTTCATTATACACTGTGCAACTTATTTAACGCACAACCATAAGGTTAACTCAAATTTGACGTTATGTATTTTCGACAATTTTTGTTCGTTTTGGTCGATTTTTTTTTCAAATTGTAGGTTTTTCTCTTAGGAATATCACTGTCTTAGTTGTTTTGGTAAAACGAATGATTTTGATATTATACCAGGTGCTATAAAAATGTTATGTTTTTTTCCGAAATTTCAAAACGTCCTGTGGGCTATACAAGGTATTGCAAGTTATTGCAATTATAGCCAATTTAAAGCCTCATGTTTTTTCTACATTTTCTTTTTTTATCCATTTGCTTATCTCTGTTACTTCATTAAATATCCAATTTTTGAGTTGACGTGATTTTTATTAAATTTATTAACTTTCTTTTTTGTCAAGTGCTCATTATTTATTACTCATTATACTGGTTCAATGCCTCATTTTGCGTTCTGCTTTCCTTGATATCTTATAATTTATTGAGAGATGCAAGGTGTTTTAGAAGAGAAAAAAGTCTTAAAAGGACAAAAACTCAAAAAACATACCTAGAAAAATGGATTGCTTTAATCAATAAAACAACGAATAACAGGAAACAAAACAAAAGTAAATAGAGAATTAGTATCTGGTGTTTCCACCCCTTCCGCGAATGACCTCCCGACATCTTTGGTTCATACTTAAAACCAAAGTTCTGATTAGGTTCTGATCTAGGCCATTCCATAATTCGACTAGGCGTCCTTCCAATTCTTGTAAATTTTGGGGTTGTCGTCCCTCACTTCGTAACCGCCGACCTACTACAATTCCTACTTCTTCAAGATAATTTCTCACGATAAGACTCGTGTGGGGACGCGCATTGTCTTGCATAAGTAAAAAATTGAGTCCTATATAGGGGGCATAAGGCAAAACATGTGCTTCAAGAATGTCTGTAATGTATCTGTCAGAATTGAGATTTCCATTCACAGTTACCAAGTCCGTTCGCCCAGTCAAAGATATTCCGCCCCACACCATGACGGATCCACCTCCATATAAAGTTGTGTGCAAAAAATTGCATTGACTGTATCGCTCATCGGGTCTTCGGTAAACCCGATTACGTCTGTCACAATTATATAAACTGAACCTTGACTCATCAGTCCAAAGAATACGTTCCCAATCTGCTTCCATCCACAATTAACATGCTCATTGGCAAAATTCAATCTGGCTCTTCGATGATCTACTGTTAATGCGGGTCCTCGAGCAGCAATCCTGGGTCTTAAATTTGCCTCCCTCAGTCGTCGGCGTACAGTTTGAACGCATATGAGTGGACCACCTGCGTCTTGAAGTTGTGCTCTTAAATGTGTTGCAGTTATAAATCGTTGTCTTACAGCATTTACTCTTAAAAAGCGATCCTGGATAGCAGAGGTAACACGAAATCTACCTTGACCGACCCGTCTGGAATGTTCTCCTGTTTCCGCGTACCTTTGAATTGCTCTCGCTATAGTTGTGTGAGACACTCCCAACCTTCCAGCTATGCGTTTGTAATTCCACCCTTCACCATGTAATTGTGGCTGCCTCAACACATTCATCACGAGTTAAATTTCTGGTTTGGCGTTCCATTATTCACTAATTATTGCTGGACTGTCAACAAAAAACTAATGACACAGTTGTCAGTTTATGACGTGTAATCTTCGATTTCCATAGCTTACTAGCTGTTTGAGTTGTCCGATAAATGCATTTCATGTGAATAAAAGCATATGGTGTTTCAAAACGGTGTATTTCATGAAGTAACAGGGATAAACAAATGAATAAAAAAAGAAAATGTAGAAAAAACATGAGGCTTTAAATTGGCTATAATTGCAATAACTTGCAATACCTTGTATAGCCCACAGGACGTTTTGAAATTTCGGAAAAAAACATAACATTTTTATAGCACCTGGTATAATATCAAAATCATTCGTTTTACCAAAACAACTAAGACAGTGATATTCCTAAGAGAAAAACCTACAATTTGAAAAAAAAATCGACCAAAACGAACAAAAATTGTCGAAAATACATAACGTCAAATTTGAGTTAACTTTTTGGTTGTGCGTTAAATAAGTTGCGCAGTGTATTTGATCTTTGTAAAACTGACTTTGAAATTTGAGGTTCATGTGATGTGTCATTATGACATTCACAATTGTCTAATTATTACTTATCAATCAATCAATCAATTAATTAAAAAGGGTATTTTTATATTTTATCAAAAAAATTCCAAATTAACAAAGAACGTCCGAAAAATGTTGAAAATAAACTAAATTATAAAAATTAAGTAACTTAAAACTACAAAACTCCGACGCGAGTAGGTCTGTATAAAATTAATATTTCGTCCAGGCGCCATTTGAGTCTATTACACCTTGCAATCGACGTCCCATTGAACAAACAAGTGTCCTCGTGTAATCTACGTTTATATTGTCCCAAGCATTTTCAATTGCTCAATCATCGACCATGCATTTTCAATTGGGTTTAGGTCGGGCGACTTTGAGGGCCAAGGTAGCACGTTTATGTTGTGTTCATTAATCCAGTTAGTTACAATTCTTGATGTATGAATTGAGCAATTATCTTGCTGGAAAATAAAATTCCGAGGATACAACATAGTGACGGACGGCAGCATAATATTGTAAAATATGCGTATGTAACTCTGTCCGGTAAGGCGCTCTCCTATCCTCCAGCAAACACCGGGACCTAGGGAACTTATCCATGCCCAAACATTTATGGAAAAACGTCCACTCCGGTCGGTAGGTTTAATATACCTCTCTTCATACCTCGAATTCTGAGGTCGGTAGACGCGGATGGAACCATCATGACATGACTAAAAGACCTTATCGTCGGAAAATATGACATTATTCCAAAAGTCGTCGGGCCTACCGACAAACTGGTTCGCAAAATTAAGACGTTGTTCTTTATACCTTGGCTCCAAAAATACCTTCTCTGCTACCGCATAATTTCGTAACTCTGAACCCTTCACCCGCCGCCTTGCAGACTTCGCAGATCCAGGAGACTCCGTTTCGAAACAGACCGTCACTGCTGTTTCAAAGGGATTCGTTCATCTTAGAACCAATCCTAGGAAGAGGTTGTCTTGCTCCACAGTGCTTATTTTCCGACGCCCTCCGCCGTGGACGTAGCGAACGTTTCCTACTGCATTCCATTTTTGTTTGAGTTTGAATATACAACTCTTCTCACATTTAGCTCATCTGCAACTGTTCAAGTAATGTAACAGCTCCCATTTTTTCAGGTTCATTTAACCGCGGCATTTTAAAACTTGAAAACTAACAAAGTGGTTTGTAAATTACGGAGTTAATTACTGACATTTGTTTGAAGTTTCAAATAAGTGTCAAAATGAAATATAAAAAGATCACATTACAACAGAGACAACAAAAGAGACGCGCAACTGCGTGTAGCCTACGAGTTCGCAGTATTGCTCTGGTTCACTGTATGGGAACATGAAGAGTAGATGGCGCGGGTGTAATTGAATGGAATTTAAAAATGCGCGGCAAGCATTTGATTCCTATTATTTATTTTTCTCGCTCCCTACCCTGAAAGTGCACGCTTTCGTGTCCTCCTATCGTCCCTGAAACAGCGTGTTTTGTGGCCGCTCTGAGCGGACTGTGGTTTTTTGTGGCCGCCGACAAACACCTAAAGTCGGGCGGGCATAAAACGGGAATCATAGCGGGAATGCAGTCGCGTGCACTTTCAGGCTGGCAACAAGTGTAGCCACAAAACAAACACTAACTGCGTTAATTACGAACAACGAATAAATTGACACGAATCTAGTCATAAAATTGCGCAAATTCAGATAAAAAGGCGAGTAAACAAACGTAAAGAAGATGGCGGACCATGAACGACAAGTGACAGTTGGGTGTTCGATTCTAGGGCGAGCGCAGCGCCACCTCAGTACAAGTTGTCTAGTGTGGAACAGAGATAAACTTACGGGGACATCTGCAAGAGGGACAAGCGAGACAAATACAATAAAAGCGAACCCTTTTGCGGATGGACTTGCGCGTCTCTTTGTTGTCTCTGCATTACAATATCAAAAAAAATCGAGCACTTTCAAATGGCCGCCAACTAGAGACTAGATAACGCAAAAAAAAAGTACTAATAATAAATAAGGTATTAATTTTTAAAAGTAAGAACATTTTGTAATGCTTTATTGCATATATTGAGGCTCAAGTGACTCAATATCTTGGTTCCCTTGGGGTAGTATTTTTTGACAAAATTAATAATCAAGATGGCGGACATTTTTGCCGTTTATTATAGACCCATTCGACTTAAAATCGGTGGTTCAAGGTGGCGGACATTTATGTTATTTATCATCAGAATCAACTCAAAATCGGTGTCCCGGGAAATTTGAAGTCGCTGATCACGAATTTTTTGTATACAAATAAATATTCAAGATGGCGGACATTTTTGCTATTAATCAACTCAAAATCGGTGTCCCGGGAATTTTGAAGTCGCTGATCGTATGAGTCGTATGAGGCTACCTGCCAGGGGAATTATTCCTCTAAGGTATAACCTACACTTCTTATTAGTAATAAAAGTTTCATAATATTTAGTTGGTCTATAATATAATATACCTACTTACTTAAGTACTGTTTATAATACTATTTTATATATTAACATTGGAAATGTTTATGTTTAGATAAGAGTATATGGGTACCAAGTTACAAGTTTTCATTCAAGGCCAAGAGACAGCGGTGTCGCGATCGAGTGACGCAATACATGTAGATATCGCAGCGCTCGGCTCGTGAAGAGTACTGGGGAGGGGGGAGTATTCAGTGCAGCTATATTGGAAGAGGTGGCGCATTGCTAGTAGTGATGGGAATAATCGGGATATTTTCATAATCATAAATTTAATAATTCGAGTGTAAACGAATGCCCAACGATAATTAAAATAAAAGAACAAGTGTAGGCTACAAACGTATAATATTCTAAACTAACTAACAAAACCTCTACATATTATTCCTTTCATAGGGCCGTCAAAACAGCCCATAAATACTTTACAGTTATCGAAACTGTCTCGCCCTGAAGGCAATTAAATACGTCTACCGCATCTCGATAACATAAACAATAAACATATCAGCCGGTACGGTCCTATCCTAAAAGAGTCGACACCGGGCGTTAGTGTTTACACGAGATATATAATTGAATTTATTTAGGATGAACTTATAAAAATTTGAATTGTTTCAGCGAATTTGTAGTGTATAAAACATGAGTAGGTTCCCATTGTGAATTATGATAGCAAAAATGAAATCATAAATCACTAAATAAGAGATTCTGATTTAGCTAATGAGCGGCCGCGTTTTAAGAATATACAGTCAGCAGCATACACATTTAAAAGAGTAAACTGATGAATTTGATTAATGAATTTATTATTTGAATTGTTTCTTATTTATAATTTTGTTTATTAATTATTAATCTTATCAATATTAGTTTTACCTGTAATATCAAAACTGTTCAAGTATAAGTAGTAATTCCGTTAATTTTACTTGCCCAAAAAATAGTAATGACGTCGACAGAAATCATATTTTTTATACGGGGTGGTCACAAATTACAAAATCTCAAAAAAAATTTAGTTTTCGGGAAAACGCTATTATTTATAAAAGTTTTTACTTGTCCAAAAAATAGTAACGACGACGACAAAAATCATATTTTTTATACGGGGTGATCACAAACTACAAAATCTCAACAAATTTTTACTTTTCGGGGAAAGCTATTATTTATAAAAGTTTTTGCTTGCCATAGCAATGTCGACAAAAATTATGTTTATTATACGGGGTGGTCAAAAATTACAAAATCTTAAAATTCGGTAAGTTTGTACTTTTTGATCACCACGTATAAAATTATACATTGTCGAGAAAATTTTATTGTTTATAAAAGCTTTTCATTGCTCAAAAAATAGTAATGACGTCGACAAAAATCATATTTTTATAAGGGGTGGTCACAAATTACAAAATCTCAAAAAGTGTTCAGTTTTCGGGAAAACGCTATTATTTACAAAAGTTTTTGCTTGCCTAAAGTAATGTCGACAAAAATTATGTTAATTATACGGAGTGGTCAAAAATTACAAAATATTAAAATTCGGTAAGAGTAAAGTTTGTACCTTTTGATCACCACGTATTAAAAATGTATGATGATTTTGCCACAATTATGTTTTTATATGGGATGATCAAAAATCACAGTTCTCTTGGATAAAAATCCGCAAAAATCATATTTTTTATACGTGGTGGTCGCACATTACAAAATCTCAAAAAATGTTTAGTTTTCAGGAAAACGCTATTATTTTTTAAAGTTTTTGCTTGCCTAAAGTATGTCAACAAAAATTATGTTTATTATACGGGGTGGTCAAAAATTACAAAAATAAAATATTAATTATTAAAGTTTTTACTTGCCCAAAAAATAGTAATGACGTCGACAAAAATCATATTTTTTATACGGGGTGGTCACAAATTACAAAATCTCAAAAAATGTTTATTTTTCGGGAAAACGCTATTATTTATAACAGTTTTTGCTTGCTTAAAGTAATGTCGACAAAAATTATGTTTATTATACGGGGTGGTAAAAAATTACAAAATCTTAAAATTCGGTAAGAGTAAAGTTTGTACTTTTTGATCACCACGTATAAAAAACTAATGATGATTTTGCCAAAATTATTTCTACACGGGGTGATCAAAAATCAGTTTACTCTTCGACAAAAATCATATTTTTTATACGGGGTGGTCACACAGTACAAAATTTTTAGTTTTCAGGAAAACGCTATTATTTTTAAAAGTTTTTGCTTGCCTAAAGTAATGTCGGTAAAAATTATGTTTATTATACGGGGTGGTCAAAAATTACAAAAATATAATATTATTTATTAAAGTTTTCACTTGCCCAAAAAATAGTAATGACGTCGACAAAAATCATATTTTTTATACGGGGTGGTCACAAATTACAAAATATCAAAAAATGTTTAGTTTTCGGGAAAACGCTATTATTTATAAAAGCTTTTGCTTGCTTAAAGTAATGTAATAAACGACAAAAATTATGTTTATTATACGGAGTGGTCAAAAATTACAAATTCAAGAGTAAAGTTTGTATTTTTTGATCTCCACGTATAAAAAACTAATGATGATTTAGCCACAATTGTTTTTATACGGGGTGATCAAAAATAACAGTTTCCTCTTTTCAAATTTGAAGATTTTGTAATTCTTAACCACCCTGTGTATACAACACAATTTTTGACAGTCATCATTATTTTTAGGCAAACAAAATTTTTTTTAAAGAATTGCATTCATTCGAAAACAGAAAAAATGAGACTGTAATTTTTGACCACCCCATGCAAGATAACCCGTTTAAAACGACAAGACCTTCAGGGTCAAACGAACAAAAAAATCGTAACACAACTGAGTTTTATTTTTATTCAATTCAATTGAGAAAATTTTACCAGTTGTGTCTGGTATTTTCAATACGCCTGCGATGCTTGCGTAATATGTAAGATCTGTGATTGTTTTTTTAAGTTTAACTGCAAATCCAATATAAGTTGGTTAATTAAAAATTATGTTTATTATTCCTTACTACATACCTAACTCGTAAATTGAGATGTGTATTATATTAGTAATACTTAAGTTTTTCAAAAATAAAATGCTAAAAAATTATGTTTATATTTATATATAGCCTTGTGTGTATAATAAACAGTTAATAGACCTATCCTGTTAGAGCAAGCGAGTAAGATAAATACAACGCAACTTGTATTGAATGAGACAATAACTCGGTGCGTAGTACGTTCTGCGCATTCTTGTGGCAAATTGTGACAGTATCCATACTCAATATCATATTAAATTATTAACTAACGTGTTATTCTAAATTTATAAAATGCTAGGGACCCAATCGTACGCCAAACATTACTAATAAACAGGTAATAAACACTTAATAAACATAAGCATGCTAAAGCCAATCTGGAAATTGCCACAAGCATGCACGCGCACCATAGTATTTGACGTATTCGAAACAACTCAAAAGGATCGGTATATTATGTTTCATATATTTTGTTATCATTTCCAATGTCTCCGATAGTTGCAAGGATTGCGAAATCTGTGAATTTTTTTTTATTAATATATTATTTTAATTTGCCTCAATACATAATTATTAGCAATGCGACTTTCTATATATTTTAGTAATGCGGTAACCAGTTTAGTATCACTGTTTTTTTATATTAATATGACTCAATAAAGTAAAAAAAATAATACAGATTATATAATTTTTACTGAAAATATTATCTACCTAACCTAGTTAATTTAAGAAATATTAATATTAGATTGTTGATTATTCCATGTTATACGTTTTTTATTTGGTTCATTGCATATAAGTTTTATGTCATTTTTGAAGAAGAAACATTTATATGGAATTTCAAAAATAGTATTTCTGCTTTATTAATAAAGGAACGTTAATTATAAGATTGTTTAGGCTCATTAACTGAAAATTATTATCTAATTAACAACAAAAGTATTATTGTTCTCGATCATCTATAAATTAATCTCTAGCCTATTTATTTCCTCATAAGATTGTATAAGATTATACAGAAATTTGAGCCGGTCCCGAAAAATCCTGCGAGGCTTGGTAGCACATCGGTAAAGCGCAAACAAGAATATGTTTGTCGCTCCGCTAAAAAACGAAAGGTTGGATCGATGTGTCAAAGGTACCAGCATCTGCTGGGACACACCGATTCGCCGTTTCGATGACTCACGCGAGGCTAAATTTTTTGTACTAAATCCCCGCCTTAGGAGTGTTACATACCGCAATAGATTGCACAGCGAAATGCAAGCTATGGGTAATGCGATTTTCGATACATATTTACGTGTGACGCCGACCAACAAAAAGCGGAACCGCGGCTGCCTGAAAAATCAGGGACTCCGCGCATTTTTGAGTGACAGTGACATCGCCTTTTTTGAATCGTGCTTTTATGATTAATATTGTTCTCCTCTGGAACTTAAGAGCCATGCATACCAAGAATATTGTTGCCCTCTGCAGGGGTAAAAGGTTTGACATTTTATGGCGTTATTTATTAACATTTTGATTTGAGATTCGGACAGAATATATATATATATCATACCCTATGAATTTTCCCTATTTCTTTGATTTTGAAAAAAAATATCGCGAACACAGCTTTAATCTACTGAAAATCACCATATTTTGTATCAGTATAACTCAGTAAATAATAAGTAATTTCAAAATTCATTGAAATAGGGAAAATTTCACTTCTCTTTTCTTTAAGACAAAAAAAAGAAATTTAAAATCGGTCAAAAATTGTTGTTGTAATATGTCAAACCGTATACCATTGCAAGCGCATTTTGAGGCCCTGCGTTGTGGCGGTCCCTGCCGGAAAGAATTATGAACGTACAGAAACTTATAAAGACGGATTCAGTATTATTTGCTTGGGGCTCATTTAAAAACTTATGGAAAATAATTATAGTTATTTGATTGAAATTAATTTTGTTATTACGTAGATGAGGTATTATATAATGCAAACATCGTGACGGAATACAAGCAATAACCGTATATTTATGAAATTATGAAATGGAAATAAATTTAACAGGTGACTATTTTCAAAAGTGACTATTTTGACATATCAAATTTATAAATTCAATATATTTTATTTGAAAAACCTTTTGCAGGCGGATTTTTAGAGTGTAGAGAATTATTTAGAAAATAAAAATTATATATATATATATATATATATATATATATATATATATATATATATATATATATATATATATATATATATATATATATATATATATATATATATATATATATATATATATATATATATATATATATATACAGGGTGTCCCATTTTGAACGACCACCCTGAATAATATTTGCCAGTGGTAAATGGTAAATGAAAAAAGTTTCGGACAAAAGTTGTACAGTTCAGAGGGGGGACATCCGATGCTGCTGATACTTTTGACCTTGGATGGAGATTTCAAGGTCATTGGAAGTCAACTTTGTTTTTTTTAATGGAACCCCCTATTTTTATACGGTCAATCGATTGTACGTAAAAAAACATAAATCTTTTGTCCGAAACATTTTTTTTTGTGCAAATTTACATGACTTATGCAGCTTGCAAAATTGGAATTTTTGAAATTTGTCGATTTTTTACTGGGTCAAGCTGAGGTTTGGAAAAAAATATCGTGGGAAAAAAAATGCGTTGATTTTCGCAAGGAGTGGATTTTTTTTTCACTTTTCGATGTATTTAAAATGTTGTTGCCTCTAAAACTCAGCGTTTGTCTGCAATTTTTCTCTTTACCGGTGGCGTTAGCGTTATCCAATGTGCACCACGTGGAGGTGCCGCTCGGATTTTGCACATCACAACATATAACACAAATATATATATATATATATATATATATATATATATATATATATATATATATATATATATATATATATATATATATATATATATATATATATATATATATATATATATATATATATATATATATATATATATATATATATATATATATATATATATATATATATATATATATATATATATATATATATATATATATATATATATATATATATATATATATATATATATATATATATATATATATATATATATATATATATATATATATATATATATATATATATATATATATATATATATATTATATGTATATAATATGTATATATATATATCGACACAATCGAGAGCTTTAGGAGCGTAGAGGCATTGATTTATTTTTCCTACTATCGACTAGTTCTGGCAGCATGAAATTTATATAAAAATATGTTAACTTATTTTCCATTTTTGTTTTCCAGAACTCGTCATCTCGCAAGACTGTTTCATATTTTATGCCCTTTGGGGTCCAAACGGCAAATAAACAATATTTTCTATCCGTAATCTGCATCTGTCCTTGAATTTGATAGAAATAATTATGATTTTCCTTAATTTTTCTGTTTTTGTCCCAAAATGTAATTTTCCTAGCATCGATCGCTTGCTCCGGAGTTAGATTTGATGCAGTGCTGGGACATTTTACTTCTACAACTCCCTGATCTCCAATGAGACCATCCGGTGTTGCTGATAGGAATTGGTAGTTTTTGTGAGTAAACATCATTCAGTTCCATGAGTGCCGTGACTTCATTTCTGCTGCCATATTCGGTGTGAACGGATGAAAAAAATTTTGGATATGGCAAATTTGTAACCAGCGTGCTATTTGAACTGCTAGCCCTTCTTTTGCAAACTAGTCCAAACATAGATGCAGTTAGTCTTTTCTTTCTTTCAAGGCACCATATATCTGAGTTACTTTGTTGACGAGTATTCATTTCTAACGCAACCCTTTCTTCCTCCGTTTGTGTTAATGTCTTTAGGAACCTATCTTTTGCTTCTAAGAAGCCTGTAGGTGACATATCAGGTTTTGCACAATTTCTCCCATAATCCCCATCTTCACTATGAAAAATTAACTTTTTACGGATTCTTTTTGGCTTTAAAATTTGTTAATCTAAAATGTTTTTCTTCTTCAATTCCAATTTTTTCGAATGTTTTCCTAGGGAAAATATAAGAATTTTTTTTTCCGCTTTGCATACCTCTGTCTGGTTATCCAAAAGCACGGCCGAAGGTCCATCATCTTCATTATTGGCATTATTAGCATTCTAAAATGTTTTAAATGTACACTATACCCAGTAACATGGGAGATGGAAGGAGGGGGGGGGGTCAAAGCAGGGCACTTCCCCCCCCACGACTCGGAGAGAACGTCGACGGAAGGAATTGCCGGTCTCCGATTCTCCCCGGCAAACAACGGTACGTGCCGTGATGGACTGGCCAAGTGAGCGCGTCGTCGGACGGCGGTGACCAGCATAAAATCTTGTCGAAACCTGTCGGGCGCATATCTGTCAATATTTCGGCAACAGTTGTACAGAAGTAAGCTCAGAGAAAGTTTATATTAACAATGGACGAGGAAAAAATAATTTGCTTGGTCCAAAAAACTAAAAAGATATTTCACAGCACACGACGGCTTGCTGTTTCGTTTCCGCCGGAAAAGTGAGTGACGAACCTATCCGTCGCCGTCAAGCGAGGGACAGCATCGGGTCGTGCAAATGAGCGACAACCTTTAATGTAATAATTAATTATTATCATACGATAATAATTAATTAACGAATGCAATACCTCATTATTGACATCATTTGCAAAACATACTTCTTCAATATCAACATTTGTAGTAGGCATTGTTCCTATTTTTTCTACATATTGTTCATTCTAGAAAAAATAGCATGTCACATTGTCGTAGGTATAGTTTCGCACAAAAATTAAATATACATTTTTAATATTGTTATAATTATTATCTTTTGTTATATTATTCATTAACTTTTTGCGGGATACTCTTCTTGTGGATAAATGTAATTTTCCGGTTTTCCCTTGCCTGTATTCCTTATCCATTATAGCATTAAAATACATATATCAAACCAAAACAATATTGCGATACCGTAGCTAGTACACGATAAACAACACTGATCAGACAATACAATACCGCCAAATAGATAGGTAGGTATGTGTAGTGCACTCTAGACAATAGAGTCCGACCCTGTTAAGTCCTATTCGCCGGTCTAGCTCCGCCTCTCGCGTGAAGCCTCGTCTTACCCCACCGAAGAGCATGGACTTTTCAGTTCGGTATGCATGGCTCCTAACGTTAGAAACTTGTTGATTAACTAATTTTGTCGCATTTGGTTCTTCTATTTCGTTTATTTCGCCTTCGTTTCAATTCGCGTTTTGCCTTGCATTTCGTGCTTGCAGTGATACCTACTTATGATAATTCCTTAGATTTTTTTTTCGCGTTGTAAACTTAAGACGGATTGTCGTTTTTCTCCGTAATTTAAACAAAAAATCTTCGTTTTTATTTGTCCTTAATCCGCTTAGCCGGCGGATTATTGAATGTAAGCAGCCTGCCTTAGTGTTTTTGCAGTAAAAGCCGGCGTAGGTAAGAATAGTGTTATTCCACAAACCGAACTTATTTGTATCGCAACGGCCTTCGATTTCACGACCATATCTCTCCGCTACAGCTAGTCAGGACCAGCGACCTGTTCAATCTTGTTGGTGGTGCCCAACATTTATTTTTTTCTATTTTTTTTTATTGATATATTTAAATTTCACTTTGTAATTACCTTTACGTTCATTCAAATTCCCGCGACCTTGGAGAACGGGGCATTATTATTATTTTTCTCACAAAGAAAAAGTCGATCGGAAACAAGAGCCAACGCGTCTATTAGGGTACCTCTATGATGATGGGGTTAATTGATTGAAAGGGGGTGGAAATCCCCTATCGAGTTATTTTATCATAACAGTTTGTTTTGAAATATATTCAGTTTTACTCATAAAAACCTCCGTATAACGGCATAACGTAATATAGAATTACGTTATGCCGTGACCAGACCGGTATCGTGACGTCACAAATTCTTGTCCCCGGTCTGTCTTATGGAGGTCTCGGTTGGATTATGTCACTCACAGGCATTGCGTGATTGCTTATTTGCTTTGGAACTCTATTTTTTTTCTAAAATACTTTGTCCGTGTAATTTGTTATTATGATCTTTGCGTGCTCTTAGCTTTCCGTTTTTATGGTTTTAATGTCTGTCTATGGTTGGGATGTTTTGGAGGATATTGCGGGTTCTATACTAGTTGTTAATATGTTAGTTAACAAAAATTTAAGCGGGCTGTTTAAGCGTTGGTACATTTTCTTATCCTATGTTAGTTTTAGTTTTAATTTATGGCATCTTTTATATTGTTATTTTATTATTATTACTGTGTTGTTGGCTCTTTTGCGTTCAGTTCTTCTCTGTTTTATTGTTATGGTTTTTATATTTATTTATATTTTGGTTGTGGTGTTATTTTTTAATACATGCTTTTGATTTTTATTTATTTTTTATTTTTGCTATTTATTATTTTGTATTTTTTTTGAATATTTTTGTTTTATTTTTTCATCTTCTAAAATTAGTAGGGGTGGGATGCTCTGGGGTGTAGATATAGTTGAGGGAAGGATGTTTGGGCGGGTATCTGAATTTTGGGATAAGGGATTCTTGGATGGTTGGGTTGCTGTGTGCTATGAGTCTGTTTATGAATGGTGGTATGATACGTGTTTCTATGTATGTGTCTAGTGTGTGCATGCCTGTGTTTTGGTGTGGTGTGGTTGTTCTTGTGTGTGTGTGCTGAGTCGTGTGTTTGTGGCTAGTCGGAGAGCTTTATTTTGAATGGTTTGCAAGTCTTTCTTTTGTTGTTGAGTGGCCCAGGGGTACCAGACTGGGGACGAATATGTCATGACTGGTCTGATGTATGAATTGTATATTATTATAGCCGTTTTTGTGTCCGCGTGCATCATTATGCTTCCTACTTGGTGTAGTCTGTATTTGGCTTTTGCTAATATGTCGTTAATTTCCTTTCCAAATTTAAAGTTTTTGTCTATATTGACGCCTAAGTATTTTAATTTGGTCATATTTTTGATGTTTATGCCGCTGATGCATATTTTCAGATTGGGTACATCTCGTTTTTTAGTAAAGTCGACGACTTGCGTCTTTGCTCCGTTGACTTTTAACCCCCATTTTTCGTAGTAATTTACGACGTTGGATGTCTGCTGTTGCATCAGTCTTTGTAGTAGTGGTAGGCTCGTGGTTTTTGCTAATGTAGCTGTATCGTCTGCGTATAATGCAACAGTGGTCCTTGCGTCATTGGGATTTGGGAAATTGTGCGTGTATAAGTTAAATAATGTGGGTCCTAGTGCCGAGCCTTCTGGTACACCAGATAGCACAGGGCGAGGTTGGGATATGTCCCTGTTGACTGCTATTACGAAGTTGCGGTTGGAAATGTAGGATTGTATTATTTTAATAATACGTATCGGATAATCCGCGATGTGTAATTTATATAGCAGTCCGGGATGCCAGACTTTGTCGAGGGCTTTCTCGAGGTCTAGGGAGACAACCCCTGTGTATTGACCTCGATTAAGGTTGGTGGTAATATATTCACAGATGCGAAACAGCTGCTGGTCGGTTGAGTGGTATGGTTGGAATCCGTATTGGAATTTGCTCATGACGTTATGTGTCACTGCAAACTCCAATACGTAGGATTGGGTAAGACTATCTAGTAGCTTGCCTATGGAGGGTAATAGGTTTATTGGGCGATAGCAAGCTGGATCGGTATATGATTTCTTGGGTTTGTGTATCGGGACGACCTTGGCTGTTTTCCAGTATGTGGGATAGTGGGCGAGTCTCATACATGAGTTGAATAGGTTAACAAGGAACATTACTGCAAGGTGGGGTAGATGTTTAATGGCAAAGTTGGGAATACTGTAGATGCCGGGTGCTTTTCGCTTTTGGAGTGCCTTAATGACTCTGTACAATTGTTGCGGCGTGAAAAAAATGGGGTTATTATTATTACTTATTATAGTATTGTTTAGGTCATTTATGTAATCTAGTACCGTTTGTTTTGTGTTATTGTTAATTTCATTAGGCGTGAATTGTTCTGCGAATGTTTGCGAAAAGCACTCGGCTTTCTGCGCATCTGTTTGTATATCACCACGGGCTGTGACTAATGTTGGTATGGGTGGTTTTGCTTTAGTGAATAGCCTAGGAAGATAATATGGATCTTCAGGGTGGGATTGAATGGTTTTTTTCTGATTTTGGTCCTTATATTTAAGGATTTCTCTTCTGATTTCGTTAGTAAGTCTGTTTATTTGATTTTTGTATGCGGGATTTTTAGTTCTATAATAGTGCTTTCTAATTTCCGTTCTCTGTTTGATTTTGTCTACTATATAACTTGGCAAAGGATGGGTTTTTAAGTGATTTCCCCGTGTTATCTGGCTTGTTGTCAGTGCTGTCTGTATTGTTTTTGTTATTCGTTCTGCTGATGCCTCAATGTCTTCCGTGGTTATGCAGTTTGGGTTTGCATTTATTCTGAAGTTTATATAATTTTTGAATTCTGTCCAGTTATAATCTTTCTCATTTGGGTATCTATATATATTTTTTGTCTCTAATTTGAAGTCTATTGTTGACATTATTGCTGTGTGATCACTTTGTATTTCGCTAATGTGTTGTAGTATTATTATTTCTTTGATATTGCTTGTTACTATTATATCTATTATGTTTTTCGAGATGGGTCTGGTAGGCCATAAGGGCGTTATAATATTTATATTTGGATTTTCTTGTGAATAATTATATAATGTTCTGCCGTCTGTATTTTCTGTGTTGTTGATGGTATTCCACGATTTGTGTGTGCAATTGAGGTCACCTAGCAGAATGTATCGTCTGTTTTGTCTTTGTATTTGTTCTAAGTCTGTTTTGTCTAGTTTTGTCTTGGGTTTTTTTTAAGCTGATATTATTAAGATTTCTGTTGTTTTATGTTTAATACTTATAGCTGTAGCTTCGATTGAATTTAGTCTAGGAAGGGATATTTGGGTATAGGGTATGTTGTTTCTGATAAGTATGGCCGTGCCACCTCCTCTGTCTTTTCTGTCTGTCCTCTGTACGTCGTAGTTTTGTATTTTGTAGTTTTGATGTGGTTTAAGTCTAGTCTCCTGCAGGCAGCATATGTCGATTTTATTGACTATTAGTGCATTTATGAGCTCCATTTTTTGTTTTTGGGCTCCGTTAATATTCAACTGCATCATGACTATTTTATCTTTAAGTTTTTTGTTCATTTTTGTCTATTTTATTGTTAATTTTATGTTTTGATTGATTTTATGGTTATTGTATTTAACCGTAATCAGTGACTGTTACAGCTAGATGGCATATGTTTGTGATTTTATAATATGCATCAGCGGCATATTCGGGTATAGTTAATAATAAAATGTTTGACGGTTGTTTTCTGGCGTCTTTACTTATCATGACTCTCGCTATATTTAATAGGGGTAAATTTTGTTCTAATAGGTCTGCTTGTATTTGTTCGTTTGTTATGTCTAACGGTACGTATTTGGCTACAACTTTTAATGGTTTTTCGGTTCCGGAATTGTGAGTGAAAAATTCAATTTGATTTTCTTGCAATTGTGCTGCAATATTTTTATGTTGTTTTCCGTTGTATTTGGAAAGCAAATTAACGACGAGTTATTAAATTTGATTCTTATTTTGGGTGTGTAGTTGTTGTTTAAATAATTAATCATGGGTGCGTTTTGTTTAGTGTATATATGTATTGGTGGTGGTCTGACAGTGCGTGTGTGTGGTTGATTATTTTGTGTATTTAATGTAGGTGGTGTTTTTTGTGTAATTATTTTAGGTGTGCTGGTGGAATGTTTGCTATTATTATTGTCTATTTCTATTAAGTCTAAGTTAAGTTTTTGAAATTTACGTTTTTCTTTTCTTGGTTTTTTATTTGGTTGCTTGTCTGAATCTTACTTGGTATTATCTTTAGGTATCTTTATCTTTATTTGTTTGCTGAGGGCTTGTATTTATGGCTTTTAATCTTTCAGTCTGTATATCCATGTACCTACTTGCAAACTCAAATTCTTTTTCACATTCTTTTTCAGCTTCTGTGTTTTCTGTCTCTCCGGTTTCGCTTGTGGGTGAGTTTGTGTGCATTGTATCATGTAATGGGGGTGTGCATGATGTGCGTGATGTGTTACGTGATGTGTGTGGAGAATTAATGATTGCTTGTGTTATGATTGAATTTGTGTTTGTGTATGTAACTTGTGTGCTTGTGAATGTTATTGTATTATTGGTGTTTGTATTGGCAAATCCGGTTGTGATTGATATGTTTTGGTTATTGAAGGGGTTGTTTAAAAGGTGAGGGTATTCATTTAGTGTAGGCATAGGTAGACGAAGCTGAAGGCGGTGTAATTGTTTTTGTTGTATTTGGCTGTTCACGATTGACTATGTACGAGTGAGTTTTGGATGTTTCCGATGATATATCACTGTCTTCGTAGTCCGTATTTTTATTAAATGGGTCGTCTAAATCCATCATTGATTTGGATATCGGTTTTAATTTCAATTTAGGTATTGTATACGGTTCCGTATCTTCCCGTTTTTTATCGCGTTTCCGCTTTTTCTTTCCTTTCGGACTTGGCATGATGTTATTAATTGGTTTTTGCTTGGTTTTTATCGACGTTTTTTATGGGCGTGGCTTATTTTCCGAGTTGAAATTTAATTTAAGGTTAGGAGTAGATATTAGCTAGCTCGTCGTATTTTAGAGGGTGCGTATATATCAGGGTTCGCTATTACTTACTCTGAGGTCTTCTGTTTTTCAGCTATCGCAATCTAGCAGATTAATACGAATTGACGTTGACTCCCGTTGATTCGTCTTAATCAGCATCGAAGGTGATACCCAGTAGTGTCACTCACAGGCAAGACTCTCTGCCTTTATATGTGTCATGTTGGTACTCCGTACGTATTTAGTTTACTTACGCTTGTAATTATTTACAATATGAATAAATAGTGTATGGTTATTATAACTCGCTTCTCCTAAGAAACAAATCTTTACATTGTTACTTTTTTTAGTACCTCCACCGCTAATAAAACGACCAAGAGGTCGACCAAGGCTGAATCCAATCGGTGAGTATTTTTCAGTATTGCTAATATCCGTACCTACTTTAATGTTATATAAACAGTTGCACAGGATGTGGTGAGAAGGGATGACTACGATATATCTAACATGCCATATGGTGATATTGAATATTTAACAGAACCTCTTCATGAAAATAACGAGGAACTGTCGATACACGAACATGAACTGATGGAACCGCTCGTAGAAATTAAAACTGAACCTCACGAAAAATTCGTCCACGAACGAGAAGATAATAGTGGATCGTTTTTAGAAAATATTGGTTTATTTGAGAATAGTTCGATCGCTAAAATTGGAGAGTGTACCATATCTGTAGCCAATAACAGTGTTAATTCTAGTTAAATATATTTTGGAGAATATTTTCTATAAAACATTGGCATGTGAGAACATTCATTTATTTTTTTTTAAATCGGACATAACTTACTGAGAATGTTTAGAATGGTGCTAAAGTAATATTTTCATAAATAAAATGTATCACACTTTGAAATTATTGGTAGGTAGGTAGGTAGATATCACAAAATATGTAAAATAAGATTTTTATATGTCATATACTTACCTATTCGTAAGTCTGTTAAGGTTTGTGAACGGTTGCAATATTATATTACTCTGATTTTTCCTGGCCCACTGGCCTTTTTCAAAAGATATAATATGACATATTTGACATGGACAAAAATGACAGTTTTAATTAATTTTTAAGGTTACTTGACTGTTCGATTAGTATCATAGGGAAGAACAGTCAAGAAACCCTACGAACTTAGGCTATTTTATATTTCATTATTATTCTAATTTTGTTTATGTTAATATTATGTAGATGTATATTTATAGTAAGTAGGTATGTATGTACTTATATAAGTTCATAATATATAGAGAGAATGTTTTTTGTTAATTTATTTAATACTTTTATATTAAGAAATTGTAGATTGTAGAAAGATGTTCTGTATCTTTCTTGTTATTACATGCATTAGTATTTGTTTGAATATAAATTGATTCCATAATTAGCCGTGTTTTATGATTTTGTTCTTTATTAATAACTTTAGTATTTTTGTAGTTAAATTGATGAATATTAATAAATATAAATAAATATGAATCGACAAAAAAATTAGCAAAACAAATAAAGGATACTCAACAAATTTTTAAAAATTAACCCTCAAATTACTATTCTCAAACCAGATAAATCAAACAAAACTGTAATCATGAACACAAGTGATTACAAAGAAAAAATAATCATATGCTAAATGATATAAAATATATCAATGTTTGAGAATAACCCAACAAAAAAATATCGAACTGAAAATAATAATTTAATAAAAAAATGGGAAACTAAAAAAATATATCACAAAAGATATAGCTAATATTTAAAAATTAATAATTAATTCTCTTGCCCTAAATTGTATGGTCTACCAAAATTACATAAACCAAATGTTCCATTAAGACTTATTTCATATGTTCAAAGTCCATTTTATAATTTAGCAAATTTTTTATCAAATATTCTAAACAGCGTTGTTAGAAAAACAAACCATTATATAAAAGACTCTTGGACATTCAAAACATTTATTGATACAATAAAACATTAAATTTTAACCAAGAAACACTTTTCTCTAGATATAATTTCATTATATACCAATAGACCTGGTAAAAAATATAACAAATAAATGATGGAACTAAATAAAAAATTATAGTTCTTTACCAATAGAAGAGTTCTTATATGCCTCAGAACTCACATTAAATTGCACATTTTTTCAATGATATAATACATATACAAACAAACATATGGCTGTGCAATGGGTTCACCAATATCCAGTACAATCGCAGAATTAGTATTAGAAGATTTAGAAAAAACCATAATTCCAACATTAATCTATAAAATACCATTTTTCAATCGTTATGTTGATGATTGCATAACTGCGTTTCCAACTGAACATAAAAATTCGATCCTAAATAAATTTAATAGTTACCATCCAAAAATACAATTTACAATTGAAAACAAATCAGAAAATACAATAAATTTCTTAGACTTAACTCTTATAAATAATAAAACTGAAATATTAACAAAATGGAACACAAAAACAACATGGTCTGGTAGATATACCAATTTCTACTCAAAAAACCCTTACAACCATAAAAAACTGTAATAATTGGTATTGCAGCCCAAGCAGCATGGTGACGTCATTATTACGTTCTTTTAAGGTGATTTTTAGGTCTAAGACGTCAAGTGACCAATATGAGGCCGAACATAGAAATGACATCATATTCATTTCTATGTCGTCTTTAAAACGTCACTTTTTTCTCGTCATTCAGACGTACCTTTTTAATCTAAAGTTACTAATCCTTCGGACGTCATGAATTTGACGTCATATTATCGACGATCATTTTCCTCCCTTTCGTTGTACTTATTTCTTATTTGTCTAGAATAATTAATGTTATGTTGTTTGAAAATTTTTTCAAAATTTTTTGAATTTTTTCAAAAAATTCAAAATGTATCCTGTAAATTTTCCAAAATGTATCCTGTAAAATTTTGTATCCTGGAAACAAGATCCAGAAGCAATTTTTTTTTTAAATTTTCTCAAATTTTTTTGAAAAAATTCTAAAAAATTTTAAAATTTTTTGAAGAAATTCAAAAAATTTGGCTGTGACTTTTTCTTGTCATTTTGACGTCTCTCTTGTAGTTCTTTTAGCTACAGAATTAGAATAGAATTTTGTATCCTGGAAACAAGACCCAAAAGCAATATATTTTTTTAAAATTTTCTCAAAATTTTTTGAAAAAATTCTAAAAAATTTTTCAAAATTTTTTGAAAAAATTCTAAAATTTTTTGAAAAAACATTTTTTCAAAATTTTTTGAAAAAATTCAAAAAATTTGGCTGTGACTTTTCTCGTCATTTTGACGTCTCTCTTGTAGTTCTTTTACCTACAGAATTAGAATAGAATTTTGTATCCTGGAAACAAGACCCAGAAGCAATTTTTTTTTTTTTATTTTCTCAAAATTTTTTGAAAAAATTCCAAAAAATTTTTCAAAATTTTTTGAAAAAATTCTAAAAAATTTAAAAATTTTTTGAAAAAATTCTAAAAATTTTTTGAAAAAATTCTAAAAAATTTAAAAATTTTTTGAAAAAATTCTAAAAATTTTTTCAAAATTTTTTGAAAAAATTCTAAAAATTGTTTCAAAATTTTTTGAAAAAATTCTAAAAATTGTTTCCAAATTTTTTGAAAAAATTCTAAAAAATTTTTCAAAATTTTTTGAAAAAATTCGGTTTTTGCAAAAATTTTTGAAAAAATTCAGAAAAATTTTTCAAAACTTCAAAGACCACTAACTATTTTTTTTTACTTGTGGCATATAGCATTATTACAATAAGTTAATAGCATATAGCATTATTACAATAATCAGTTAATGACGACATTTAAACGTCAGTTAATGACGTCGTTTAAACGTCAAATAAACGTCATTTGGCTGTGACTTTTTCTCGTCATTTTGACGTCTCTCTTGTAGTTCTTTTAACGTATTTATGTCCTAAAAACTCACAAATAAATACGTCATAATAACGACACCTGCTGCCTGGGAGACAGATCAATAAAACTAACGTCTGTCATTTTTAGAAAAAAATGCATAGAAAAAGCAAAAAATATTTTAATACATATTAACTATCCTTTTTCTCTAATCAACAAAATTTTCAAAAACAGAATTCACAAATACTACAATTCTCCACCACCACTAACCAATTCAACTAATACTCGCGAAATATATATTGCCTTACCATATATACCACAACTATCACAAAATATTTCAAACATTTTAAAAACATTAATTCAAAACATGATATTCACACAGCACACAAAAAGCTTGAAATTTCTTTACACAGCATTAACAGACAAAAATCCACTTGAAAAACTACACACTGTATATACGAAATTCCATGTAGACAATGTGATGAAGTCTACATTGGTCAAACAATGCAACTTCTTGAAGAACGTTTAGAAGGTCACAAATATTCAGCTAATATTACAGCTCTAAAAACACATTCTAATGAAATAGGTCATCAATTTAACTACAAAAATACTAAAGGTATTAATAAAGAACACAATTATAAAACACGGCTAATTATGGAATTAATTTATATTCAAAAAATCCTAATGCTACATGCATTAGGATTTTTTGAATAACAATAAAGATACAGATAATCTTTCTACAATCTACAATTTGTTAATATAAAAATATTAAATACGTACATATATACCTACTTACTATAAATATACATCTACATAATATTAACATAACAAAATTAGAATAATAATGAATTATAAAATAGCCTAAGTTCATAGGGGAACCCATTGCAAAAAAGAAGAAAACGGAAACTCGTGGCAGAAAGAAAATTGACGTCGACGAAGATGTCAAATACGCAATTCGCTGGATTATCCATGGTTTCTTTTTTAAAAATGAGATGTCGACACTGAAGATAATTTCACTTGCTATTTCTGACGATCAATATTTACCCAAGTTATCTCGAAAAGTTCTTTTGAGAACTATGCATGAGATGAATTTTCACACAACATTTCGTCAAGTACACTTAAAAACAATGTTAATAACTTGGATATTTTATTTAATTTTTTTTATTCTGCCCCCTCTAAAATGACACGCCTATGGAATTTCGTTCCCTCGCCCCTCATCTCCCTGAGCCGTCCATATGCTGGTGATGAATCACTCCACACTATTTCGAAACCAGGGTATAGTAACCTTAAAAATTAATTAAAACTGTCATATTTGCCTATGTCAAATATGTCATAAATAAAATACTCTTTCGAAAAAGGCCCAAAAAAGGACCGAAACGTTAAGTAATACAATCAGTCGTTTTATTGCTACCATCCCAAGATAAACCCTCTAAAAATAAATAATTATAACAAAGAAATTAGAAGATATTCCTAGAGTACATAAAAAACATAGAATTGTCTAAGTATGTAATAAGCATTCTAGCCTCAAAGTAATGTAAAATTTATGGTTATAATTTAAATAAAGTAGAAGCTGCCTGGCAGTCAATATTTAATATTCCTTCAACGATAGGTACTAACAGTACCTAATAGAGAACATGTAATAAAAACTAAATGTTGACTTGTTGAGTTATTTAGTGACCTATCAATATAGTTAGGTTTGTACTTACATAGTTTTATTCTGCCAATTACAGTATTCATAATATAATATAAAAAACTACACATGTACTATTTACTTATATGCAAATTATAAGACATTAAATAAATGACATTATTTTTAACCAATTTATTTATATACAACTTTGGTTGTGCATACAGGAAATAGTAAATATTCCCTATTAATAAGCAACCATACATAAATACACATCTGAATACGTGGATATGCGTATTTAGATGTGTACCTTAATTACAACAAGGAACTAACATAAATTAAAAAAAATATATAGGTACCTAAAAAATAGTATGCAAAACGGCTAAAGTTGTAGTAGCCGTCTTTTATAAATAAATGCCACTAGTATACAAATAGCTAGGCATAGACACACACATTTTCTCGCGAATTTGCTCACCACGAGCAAATCCGCGGATAAATCCATACGCTTCTGACAACTAGCGCGCCAAGCCGCGAGCCATACTTGCGCGGGACGAGTCTAGACTTGTAATTTTCGCCATAAACCAACAACACAACACCTATTACAGGGGTTATTGATTAATCTCAAAAATTATACTTTTACTATGGACCTCCAAGCTGTTAAGTTCTGTGGTAAATGCAAGTGCAATATATTATAAGAAGAAACTGACTATTCGCAATTTTACTATTTATAACTTACAAAACCATGACGCTACAAATTACTGGCGAGATGAAACTCAGGGAGATTTAAGTGCATCTACTTGTACGTCGATAATTCTAAGTCATATAGAAGAAAACTGTGTTGACACAAACTTACCTGTTATTTTCTGGTCCGATGGATGTTGTTATCAGAACAGAAATGCGACACTTTCCAATGCGCTCCTAAATCTTTCAATAGAAAGAGGACAGATGATACAACAGAAATACCTAGAAAAAGGTCACACACAAATAGAGTGTGACAGTGGGCACCATTTGATAGAATTGAAACTTAAAAATAAAAAGTACGTGTTTAAAACTCCCGACAACGTCTTTACTCTGCGTATAAGTAAACCAGCCCAGGCGCCATCCGATTTTCTTAAAATCGGCAAAAATTAATTTATAAATAATAAATACACAGCTGGCAAGATAAGTGGCAGGTGCAAATAAAACACACCGTATCCGGAATCAAATATAATAACTAGTAAATATAACTGTGTAAATAGACGTAATACGGATAAACTTATACAAAAACAAGTAATGTGTCACCACAAACCGTGTGACACAGCGAACCACAACTTGCGACACAACAAAACACTGTGGATAGATCTGTTGTGAACTTCACCGTTTAAATGATCTATGATTTGTGATTCCGACGTTCGGCTCTAATACATTAACCTATGTGACACTTTTTACAATTTACAATTAGCAGAGGCAAGTTACAGATTAAAATAAATGGCGATGGTGATATCGTTGGTAATAATGAGACATACAATCCTAAACATATGTATTACCTAGGTAAGTAGGTAATGATCGGGTCTGCAACAATAAATGCCCAACTAAACAAACTAAAGGTACACTCTATCTAGTGTTGCCACAGGCATGATTATTTTCGAGGGAGATCATGTGAAAAAATCGAGCCAAATACATACCAAAACGAGCTATTTCAAAATGGTTTAATTACTAGTGATTTCTTGGTTAACACAATACGTTTTTGGTTTACTAAAAGTATTTATAAAAAATAAAATATGGGTAGCTCAAATTTTGAATAAATATTACATGACCGTGAAACATCAAACAGTGTTAAATATTTTGAAAATATTTAACTCTTAATATGTTGTTCTGTGAACAAAACACGTTTAATTTCATGATCTACTATAGCCTTGTCGAAAGAATGCGCTCAGGTTCCACAACCCCAGATCATCATCATGCATAACCATAGAAAACAGTGTTAGTCTCCCGTCACAGATCATAGAATAAATATAACCACGGACTCTCTTTGCTTCAGCGGGGATTCGTTAACGAATATCGAGTCGTTTTACTCCAACGCTGTTCAAAAATACTTAACAAATGTGTAGTCGGAAGCTACTATAGCCTAAATAGAGCCAAATTTAACAAAGTGGAGCTACCGAGTAACTTATAACTTGAACGAGCCAAATCTGGCTCGAAGGAGCCGTCTGTGGCAACGTTGCTCTATCTAAATTAAGTTGGATTTATAAACTTGACGTTGAGTTCAGTTCAGTTCCGTTGAGTTGAGCTGCGCCGCGCCACGTTCAGTTGCAGTTCGCTGGTCGTTGTCTCTCTAATTTATAAAGTGTCGTTGCCGTACGCCGACGTTATGAAATTCTGTCAACTTAACCACTAACCCTACTTTTTTACTTGTTTTGTGAGAGTTGAAAGGGATTTCGTTTGTACAAATAGCTGAAATATGGAACTGGGTAGCAATTTACATGAATTGCAAGGGTTTGGAGTAATTTTATGTGCTTTGTATATAAAACGTAACAACTGTGCCATGCTTTACGCCACAACTCAAAACAAAACAGTAAACACCACGCGATTGTAATATTCGTATATTATTGGTTGTGACGTCAAACGCCAGCGAACTTCAACGGCAAAAGATAAAAGATGGTCATCGTTTCAACGTCGCTCAGCGTACTTTGGCCACAGCATAAATGTTGTTATTTATGCTGTGCTTTGGCGCAACGAACTGAACTGAACTGATGTTTATAAATGCATAGTATGCAACTCGTATGTTTATATCGAACGATCGCAAACGGCAGCCTGCGGAACTGAACTGACTGCAACGACAGAGTTTATAAATCCCACTTTATAGTTTTTACAGGTAGGTAAATGCCCTTACGAACAGCTGTCTATAAGTTTACAAAGAAACATCAGGAATTTCTTAATCAACATAGGTACGCAAAGTTTAGGAAGTACCTATATTATATATATAATACACGACACCAAGAGGGCTAGAGTTACGAGGATATTATCACCTTCCATATATTTGGTTCTAGAAGTGCCGTGACCATAAACGTGAAGTAAAGCTGTCCCCCACAACGCTACCTTAATAGAGAAAGAATTTTCCAGGTAAATCTTTCGTTATCTCCCACATGATTACATGAGAGTTACTGAAGATGCACGTGTAAAACGATTTCTCTTTAGAGATCGTTTGCTAACTCATGACTTTTTTTAAAATTATTCTTATTGCGAAGCTGCATACAAAAGTATGGAAACATGAAGAATGATCCAACAGTAACTGATCTACCCAAGCAGCATGGTGACGTCATTATTACGTTCTTTTAAGGTGATTTTAGGTCTAAGACGTCAAGTGACCAATATGAGGCCGAACATATGACGTCATTTCTATGTCGTCTTTAAAACGTCACTTTTTTCTCGTCATTCAGACGTACCTTTTTAATCTAACGTTACTAATTCTTAGGACGTCATGTATTTGACGTAATATTATCGACGATCATTTTTCCTCCCTTTCGTTATACTTATTTCTTATTTGTCTACAATAATTAATGTTATGTTAAGTTTAAGACATTTCAAAATTTAAAACATAAAGGGCACCACAGCCAAATTTTTTGAATTTTTTCAAAAAATTTTGAAAAATTTTTTAAAATTTTTCCAAAAAATTTTGAAAAATTTTTCAAAAAAAAAACTTTTTTGAACATTTTTAAAATTTTAAAAAAAAATTCTAAAAATTTAATCTGAAAATTTTTTGAAAAAATTCTAAAAATTTAATCTGAAAATTTTTTGAAAAAATTCTAAAAATTTAATCTGAAAATTTTTTGAAAAAATTCTAAAAATCTGAAAATTTTTACAAAATTTTTTGAAAAAATTCATAAAATTTGGCTCTGACTTTTTCTCGTCATTTTGACGTATCTCTTGT
The DNA here is from genome assembly GCA_964058915.1 of Tetropium fuscum. Taxonomy (NCBI): domain Eukaryota; kingdom Metazoa; phylum Arthropoda; class Insecta; order Coleoptera; family Cerambycidae; genus Tetropium; species Tetropium fuscum. The sequence goes on along the minus strand of CAXKVY010001924.1, from coordinate 15,392 downwards.
AGTTCTTTTAACTACAGAATTAGAATAGAATTTTGTATCCTGGAAACAAGACCCAGAAGCATTTTTTTTTAATTTTTCAAAATTTTTTGAAAAAATTCTAAAATTTTTTTTAAAATTTCTAAAAATTTTTGAAAAAATTCTAAAAAAATTTTCAACATTTTTTGAAAAAATTTTTAAAAATTTTTTGAAAAAATTCTGTTTTTCAAAACTTCAAAGACCATTAACTATTTTTTTTTACTTGTGGCATATAGCATTATTACAATAAGTTAATAGCATATAGCATTATTACAATAACCAGTTTAATGACGTCATTTAAACGTCAGTTAATGACGTCGTTTAAACGTCATTTGGCTGTGACTTTTTCTCGTCATTTTGACGTCTCTCTTGTAGTCCTTTTAACGTATTTATGTCCTAAAACTGACGAAATAAATACGTCATAATAACGACACCATGCTGCCTGGGTAAGAGTATTGATCTACGATCCAGATAAAACCAAATTTTTTTAAGGAAATATATTAATTTGTTTGTTTGAGTTTTTATTTTAATTTTTTATGAAAAATGTAATAAATCTTCTAATTATTTTATGCTTTTTATTAATGCAGCTTGCTCAAATATCCGCTTGCCTAATAAAATTGTGCAGCAAGACATAATAAAAACCTGTATCTCAAATTTGTATTTTTCAGATACGGAGTATTGCAGTTTGGCCATCGAAACCAAACAATAATTTAGAAAAAAAAATTACCATACTTACCTTACCAATTCAGTCATGTTTGTTTAGAAGAGCACTTATTTAAAAGGGATTTTGAAAAGGCATCATCATATGCCTTTTCAAAATATTAAAAGCTAGCAAAACTAGAAATATTAAAATACAACATTTATTTATTTTAATACATTTTTAATTATATTTCAATTGCTAACATTTATCATTAATTACAATATGAGCGCTTGGTATCATCAAATGTTTAACCATGGTTGATTGGCAATGTTTAATCAACTTAACTAACAAAGTTTTTCTTTTGTTATTTCCAGTCTTAACATTCAGATGTTATTTTAACAGAATCAACAAAAGACAAACCAACAAACTTTGATCCTCACAATTCCATTGATGCCAAATAAGTAGGTACAAAAAAAGATTAAATTTAAAAAACTTAAATTAACCCAAATACCTATCTTGTTTAAATACTTTGCCTCATCAAAGTTAATTAACCATTGTTATGTTTATAAAACCGGGAAAAAAATATGTAAAAACATCTTATTAAAATTTTATTATCTTATTAGGTTTATTATACGAAATACCGTCACTATTTTTATCTCTCTCTTCCGTGTCCATCACATCAGGATTACTCTGTTCAATTGCCTCTATTGTTATATCTTCCGATCTTCTTTGTTGTTGGGCATGGTGTTTAGGACAGTCCCTTTTCAAGTGTGTTACATCACCACATACATTGCATGCGCCACCTACAGAAAAGATTAGACTCATATTGAAAACCCACCGACAAAGTTGTTTGTTGATTGAAGTTTGATATAGCAGTTTGCTATGTGCAATATTCGTTAAGTCACATATCGTCGCGTTTGAAAAACATGGTTCTATCTGATGAATTCTTTTCTCGTTTAAGATACCAACACCATCTATGCGCTAGCAACTGAAATAGAGCTAGTACAGAGTTCTATCTGTCTAACTATAAATCCCAATCTTTAATTTACAGAGCTCCATCTGCAGGACGAATAACGCAAGGTTCTATCAGAGACACATTCATATATATATATACATTTTTCTACGATTCGCCTCAATAGTAAGCTTTTGCGCTTTCAATTCTCAACGCAAAGTACGCCATTTCCGATGACGACATAAGTGTCGCTTTAAAGCTCGCTTCTTTATTATAAATTCCTTAGCAGGCGCTTGTCAGTCAAAAATGACACATGAGAAATGTAGCTAAGAAAAAAAATTCACAGATTTCGCAATCCTTGCAACTATCGGAGACATTGGAAATGATAACAAAATATATGAAACATAATATACCGATCCTTATGAGTTGTTTCGAATACGTCAAATACTATGGTGCGCGTGCATGCTTGTGGCAACTTCCAGATTGGCTTTAGCATGCTTATGTTTATTAAGTGTTTATTACGTGTTTATTAGTAATGTTTGGCGTACGATTGGGTCCCTAGCATTTTATAAATTTAGAATAACACGTTAGTTAATAATTTAATATGATATTGAGTATGGATACTGTCACAATTTGCCACAAGAATGCGCAGACCGTACTACGCACCGAGTTATTGTCTCATTCAATACAAGTTGCGTTGTATTTATCTTACTCGCTTGCTCTAACAGGATAGGTCTATTAACTGTTTATTATACACACAAGGTTATATTTTATATAAATATAAACATAATTTTTTAGCATTTTATTTTTGAAAAACTTAAGTATTACAAATATAATACACATCTCAATTTACGAGTTAGGTATGTAGTAAGAAATAATAAACATAATTTTTAATTAACCAACTTATATTGGATTTGCAGTTAAACTTAAAAAAACAATCACAGATCTTACATATTACGCAAGTATCGCAGGCGTATTGAAAATACCAGACACAACTGGTAAAATTTTCTCAAGTGAATTGAATAAAAATAAAACTCAGTTGTGTTACGATTTTTTTTTTCGTTTGACCCTGAAGGTCTTGTCGTTTTAAACAGGTTATCTTGCATGGGGTGGTCAAAAATTACAGTCTCATTTTTTTGGTATTCGAATGAATGCTATTCTTTAAAAAAGTTTTTGTTTGCCTAAAAATAGTGATGACTTTGTCAAAAATTGTGTTGTATACACAGGGTGGTTAAGAATTACAAAATCTTAAAATTTGAAAAGAGGAAACTGTGATTTTTGATCACCCCGTATAAAAACAATTGTGGCTAAATCATCATTAGTTTTTTATACGTGGTGATCAAAAAGTACAAACTTTACTCTTGAATTGATTTTGTAATTTTTGACCACCCCGTATAATAAACATAATTTTTGTCGACATTACTTTAAGCAAGCAAAAACTTTTAAAAATAATAGCGTTTTCCTGAAAACTAAACATTTGTTGAGATTTTGTAATTTGTGACCACCCCGTATAAAAAATATGATTTTTGTCGACGGCATTACTATTTTTTGGGCAAGTAAAAACTTTAATAAATAATATTTTATTTTTGTAATTTTTGACCACCCCGTATAATAAACATAATTTTTGTCGACATTACTTTAAGCAAGCAAAAACTTTTATAAATAACAGCGTTTTCCCGAAAACTAAACATTTTTTGATATTTTGTAATTTGTGACCACCCCGTATAAAAAATATGACTTTTGTCGAAGAGTAAACTGATTTTTGATCACCCCGTATAGAAACAATTGTGGCAAAATCATCATTAGTTTTTTATACGTGATGATCAAAAAGTACAAACTTTACTCTTACCGAATTTTAAGATTTTGTAATTTTTTACCACCCCGTATAATAAATATAATTTTTGTCGACATTACTTTAAGCAAGCAAAAACTTTTATAAATAACAGCGTTTTCCCGAAAACTAAACATTTTTTGAGATTTTGTAATTTGTGACCACCCCATATAAAAAATATGATTTTTGTCGACGTCATTACTATTTTTTGGGCAAATAAAATTAACGGAATTACTACTTATACTTGAACAGTTTTGATATTACAGGTAAAACTAATATTGATAAGATTAATAATTAATAAACAAAATTATAAATAAGAAACAATTCAAATAATAAAATCATTATTCAAATTCATCAGTTTACTCTTTTAAATGTGTATGCTGCTGAATGTATATTCTTAAAACGCGGCCGCTCATTAGCTAAATCAGAATCTCTTATTTAGTGATTTATGATTTCATTTTTGCTATCATAATTCACAATGGGAACCTACTCATGTTTCATATACTACAAATTCGATGAAAGAATTCGAATTTTTATAAGTTCATCCTAAATAAATTCGATTATATATCTCGTGTAAACACTAACGCCCGGTGTCGACTCTTTTAGGATAGGACCGTACCGGCTGAGCGATATGTTTATTGTTTATGTTATCGAGATGCGGTAGACGTATTTAATTGCCTTCAGGGCGAGACAGTTCCGATAACTGTAAAGTATTTATGGGCTGCTTTGACGGCCCTATGAAAGGAATAATATGTAGAGGTTTTGTTAGTTAGTTTAGAATAATATACGTTTGTAGCCTACACTTGTTCTTTTATTTTAATTATCGTTGGGCATTCGTTTACACTCGAATTATTAAATTTATGAAAATTATGATTATGAAAATATCCCGATTATTCCCATCACTACTAGCAATGCGCCACCTCTTCCAATATAGCTGCACTGAATACTCCCCAGTACTCTTCACGAGCTGAGCGCTGTGATATCTACATGTATTGCGTCACTCGATCGCGAGACCGCTGTCTCTTGGCCTTGAATGAAAACTTGTAACTTGGTACCCATATACTCTTGTCTAAACATAAACATTTCCAATGTTAAAACTTATAAAAATCGGTTCATATATAAACATATGTCAAATACATACAAGAACATACTGTATTAACCGATTGTAGAAAAAATGTATGTAATACGAGCACAAACTGCCATTGCCGCTTTTGAAAGAATAGGTAAATTTCTTTCGCAAGCGGCAATGCAGTACGTTGCGCTCTTAACGCACAAATACCTACTTCGAGTGTTATCATCACATCAAAGTTTCCAGCCCGATCCAGTTTTATTGTAATTACCACTAAATTGGACGGGATTTAATATTTATTAAAATCCAATTAATCGAAGTATTTATTATAACCTATAATAAGTAATCTAAACCTCGCTAAATGACAGCTTTCAATTAATCTGTCAGAAATTTTTAATCGAATTTTTAGTTTTTTTTCAATTTCTCTTAAGTATTTCTCATTACAGCTAAATCCGAATATGATGTCAAAAACGAGTTTGAACTCTTGACAGCTGTCATAAAAGCTGTCAATAGAAATTCATATTTTGACAAATAAAACTTTTGGGGTTCTTTTATATTTAAATACAAAATATATTATAATTTCGTCGTAAAAAAAATATCGTAAAATACGATTTCTGTGAGGAGAGATATTATTAATTTCGAAATAAATGTCGGTGTTTTGACATAAATGACAGGTGTCAATAAACATTTTAAATTAAAAACAATATATCAGTGTCGTTTTATAACTAATAATTATTTTAAGTGTAAAATGGTCTTATATAAATATCATAGTTAAAAATTTCAATGTTTATATTGGTTTTTGAAATTAATATCCGTGAATATTGTTTTTTTTTACTATTTTTATTTATAAACTTAAGCACCATTTAATGTACACACAGTTTTTACGAGCGTTCCCTTACATTCTCAAGGTCTTTTTTACGATGATCATTAACAATTTACAAAATGTATTGGAGCTGATTCTCATCTTTAGTAAATTTACATCTAAAATCTGTGATCAGTTTGACCCATGCACGATCATGAATAACTCAAATTTTTGACGATAGCTTGAGCTGTCAAAAAACTTTCATTGTTTATCCATTCAGATGGTCGAATCTCAAAAAAGGTGTCGCAAGATTGAATCTTTTGAAAAAAATCAATGACTGTGTTAACAAAAAAATCTATATTTACGTGTTTATTTTCGAATTAATTTTAATTACTATATGTCTTATTATTATTGCGCCCTTCAACCCCTAATTGGTGATTGGTGTAACAAAATCTCATGATTAAGATTTCACTGTTTTCAGTTTAGATCACAATTGTATTGTGCAGATACAAGATACAATACCCGGTAGAGTATGTGGATTTAGTTTTTCGCTCGATTTTTCGGCTTTTCGTCTTGTCGGTCGTGATTGGCGTGATTTGATTAGATACCTACTTACCTTACATATTTAAATATTTCTTATCCTATTCGTATTTTGTTGTTTTTTGCGATGTAAACAACGAAATATTGGTTTTTAAAAAATATTTAACAATCTAATAAAATATATTTTGTTTATTCCAATGTGTTTATGCCATCAGTAATTCGTGAATAAATATTATTATTTCCAAAAGGTCAAAGTCCAAAATTCATTCTTGTGAAACCCTGTAATTTTGTGTAAATTTTGAAGTGCCAGGAAAAGGCGTGACATTGAAAATTTAAAAAAATTTCGCCATTAAAACTTCGCAGACCAAACTTAATATCAAGATTTAATTTGTCTGCCCTACCTGATGCTTCAGTCACGAGCCGGAACTGATACAGATAGAACTTTGTTTTTGAATTATAAGCTGAATTTATAGTTTCGATAACATAAGACATAAGCGGTAAACAATAAGCCACAAGCAATCTTATGTCATCATACCATTTATAGTGTCTTTTCCGTAACAGATTCTGAGATTAGGCATGCGCAGTAATCCCATATTTTCATTTTGTTCTGTGAATAAACTTCGTACAAGTAAGGAAAGTGTTGGATAACGTCAATTAAGACAGCTTCTTCGGACATTTTTTAAAACTCAACGCCAAATACCTATTTAAAAACTTGTCACAATATTACTTATTATTTTAAAGTAGAATTTTAGGTTAGATTTAGTTTGCCTTCGTAGAAATCATTTCTCTGTGACATACTTCTCTGTGCCGCCAACAACAAAATCTCGATATTCACACGACGTTTGCCGATTCTTTCCCGAGTACACCCGATTCAGTAACGATATCGGTAAGATAAGAATAAAAATAAACCAAATCATATCGACTATAGCTTACGGCTTAAGTCTTAAGCTGAATTGATAGTTTCGATAACATAAGGTTTAAGCTTTAACGATAAGCCGTAACAAAAACAAACACAAAGAAATACTGAGAACCATTTATAGTACGCGGTAAGACTTAAGCCGTAAGCTATAGTAATTTTTATTTCTTGCCGATATCGTTACCGAATCGGGTGTACTCGGGAAAGAAAATCGGCAAACATCGTGCGAATACAGAGATTTTGTTGTCGGTGGCACAGATAAGTATGTCACAGAGAAACAAACGATTTCTACGAATGCAAACCATAGATCAAATATGCAAATTGCAAAAATCTTACCTAAAATCCTACATTAAATATACTTAAAATTGTTGTGAGTTGTGACAAATGAAAATATGGGATTAGTGCGCATGCGTAATCTCTTACGGAAAAGGCACTATAAATGGTCTGATGACATAAAGATTGCTTATCGCTTATAGCTTACGGCTGAAGTCTTATGTTATCGAAACTATAAATTCAGCTTTACAGCGTACTATAAATGGTGCTTAGTAATTCTTTGTATTTATTTTTGTTACGGCTTATCGTTAAAGCGTAAAGATTATGGTATCGAAACTATAAATTCAGCTTTAGTTCATATACGTCAATTTAGTTTACTAACCTAAAATTTTAGTGTGGTATCTTTTTGTGGATGCGTTAAAACAACAGTGTTAATTAAGTTTGTAATCAAGCGTGTCCATAGTGTAGCTATGGAACTAACAAGAGCTTCTAAAATATTGCAAATGAGTAAGCTGAGTAACACCTGTTGAAGTTTATTTCGTTTTTAAAATGCACGATTTATTAGCAATGCATTCGCTGTATGTTCTTGATGACGACCAAGAAGAATCCGAGCCCCAAATAAACCTGAGGTAAGTCAATAACCCCTCTAATAAGGACAAAGTGCTTACTTTAAATATCATGGTGACGTCACGCTCTGGGGGCGTGACTAATATACTCTCTAAGCTAATTCAACAGGCTTGTCTAGGTCGGTAGAAGCGGCGATGCCAGAATGTGTTCCAGTGCGACGCTTCTCTGCCTATATGTTGTATTTACTGTGTACTGTATTTAGAATGTAAACAAATTAAAATGTAAACAAAATAAAGTAGCTTTCTCATTAGTCAATTATCAAATCAAATTGGCCCCAAAAGGTCATTAAGAAGCAAGCAACTAACAACTCTCGTGTGAATTATAATTTGGCGACCCTGTTGTTAACGATGTTTTGTTTTGGGTTTTAGTATAGGACGCCGCCACGCGCCAACAAAAACACCTCTAGTCTAGAGGGGATATTGTTATTACACGCGCTCTTGCCTAGTTCCTAATCCATTCTTGATCTTTTTAATGGTTTATTTGTTGCGGTATTATATCATAATGCCCCAAAAGTGTTGTGTTCCCGGTTGTACAGGAAATTACGAAACCAGTAGAAAAGTTCGGGTGTTTCATTTTCCCAGAGACGAAGAGTATCGCAGAAAATGGCTCTCTTCAATTCCACGTGAAACTTTGAAAAGGAGGATTTTGTTTACAAAATTTCCCAACAGGATACAAAAACTGGTGAGACCGTTTCAGTTATTTTAACTTTACCCCTATTAAAAGAAACTAGCGTACCAAGTAAATTTCCGGACTGTCCCAAATACTTGTAAAAAAAATATCGTATCGAAAAAGCAAAGACGAAAAACTTACAGAATTACATGAAGTACATTTTCAGACATACATACAGGCATGTCAAAGCTTAACCATGTTGTGAACTTTATGTCCAATGTACTTAAAAACTTAAAAATAGAGGACGAAAATGTTTCACAAGGAATTGAATTTATTTCTAATCAACTTAAATTGCGAACATTATCAAAAGAACGTTATAGATGTTCCACTACCACTATGGTTTTTTGTACAATTTTATATACAATTAGTCCTCATGCATATAGATATTTACGAAATCGTGGACCTATAATTTTGCCCCATCCCGAAACAATCAAAGGAGTCTGTAATGGTTTTCTAACTGATCCTCATATTGATGAGAAGAAAACTTTTTTAACATATGCACAAAAAATCTTTAAATATTTAAAAGACCAAGACAAATATGTTAGTTTACTAATGGATGAAATTCATACCCAGGCAGCATGGTGTCGTTATTATTATATCGTCAGTTTTTAGGACATAAATACGTTAAAAGAACTACAAGAGACGTCAAAATGACGAGAAAAGTCACAGCCAAATGACGTTTATATGACGTTTAAACTACGTCATTAACTGACGTTTAAATGACGTCATTAACTAATTATTTTAATAATGCTATATGCTATTAACTTATTGTAATAATGCTATATGCCACAAGTAAAAAAAAATAGTTAATGGTCCTTGAACTTTTGAAAAAATTTTCTGAATTTTTTAGAATTTTTGCAAAAAATTTTGAAAAAATTTTAAAAAAAATTGCTTCTGGGTCTTGTTTCCAGCATATATTCTATTCTAATTCTGTAGTTAAAAGAACCACAAGAGAGACGTCAAAATGACGAGATAAAGTCACAGCCAAATTCTTTGAATTTTTTCAAATTTTTTTTTAATTCTTTCAAAAAATTGTAAAAAAATTTTTAGAATTTTTTTAAAAAATTTTGAAAATTTTTTTAGAATTTTTTGAAAAAATTCTGTTTTCAAAATTTTTTGAAAAAATTTGACTGACTTTTCTCGTCATTTTGACGTCTCTCTTGTAGTTCTTTTAACTACAGAATTAGAATAGAATTTTATATCCTGGAAACAAGACCCAGAAGCAATTTTTTTTTTTGAAAAAATTCTAAAAAATTTCACTTTTTTGAAAAAATCAAAAAAAATTTTGAAAAAAATTCTAAAAAATTTTTAAAAAAAAATTGGCTGTGGTGCCCTTTATGTTTTAAATTTCGAAATGTCTCAAACTTAACATAACATTAATTATTGTAGACAAATCAGAAATAAGTATAACGAAATGGAGGAAAAATGATCGTCGATAATATGACATCAAGTTGACGTCAAATTCATGACGTCCTAAGGATTAGTAACGTTAGATTAAAAAGGTACGTCTGAATGACGCGAAAAAAGTGACGTTTTAAAGACGACATAGAAATGACGTCATATGTTCGGCCTCATATTGGTCTTAGACATAAAATAACCTTAAAAAAACGTAATAATGACGTCACCATGCTGCTTGGGCATTGATCCATATTTAGATTATAAAGATGGTAATGTTGTAGGAGCTGCAATAAATAATAACGATTCGTTAGCGACATCTGCGTATACATTTATGATTACTAGCATTTGTTCAAATTTGAAAGAAGTTGTTCATATTGATCCTGTGTCTAAAATTAATCACGAATTGCTTTTCAGTTTTCTTAAAACAATTAACCATCTAGACTCTAACAATTAGACACATGTAATCTTGACTGTATTTCGAAATAGTTAACAGTTAACCATTTAAGTTATTTCTTTACCTGTGTTTTTCATAGACTCCGATAGATTTATGCCGTAATATTCAGACATACCTACCTAAATAACTACACAAAGCCCGTAATAACATAAGTATCTCGTAGGCCTCCGGATGGTGACGTCACGAGGCAGCACTTTGTCCTTGTATTAGAGGTGTTGTTGGGTAAGTGCATTATGAAAATGTTTTAAAAACAACTTGCTTTGTAATTCGTTTAATTAGAGCTTAGTTCTTACTTAATTTTATAGACTGCTATGCCTTTTCTATTATTATGTATCTTATATACATATACAGGGTGAGTCAGTTTTTGTAGCAGGACTTTAACATTCCATAGAACATAATACTTTGAGAAAAGAGTTCCTACGAACGTAATATGGTATATCTAGTTTCATAATGGATGAGATCGAGGGTGTTATTTTTTTAAAAGTTTTTTGGTAAAAGTTTTTAAACGGAATGTTGTTCCCTTAATATTTTACACACGCCTAAACCTCTATAGGATCAATAAATTTTATTGTTTTTCTCGAAAACTATTCTGGATGTTGCTTTATGGATTTTTTTTTTCAAAATATGTTTTATCGCTTCTATTAAAGTTCTGCTAAAAACCGACACTATATGTAAGTATAATATCAAGAAGGTGAATTTAATTAAGAACATTTAAATGTTGTAAGATAACTTCAACATTAATTATTATTGTGAATCGAAAATTCATAGCCAATCATCCTGTTTGGGATGTCATAAATTATATTGATGGCCTTACTGTGACAATTCAAAATGATTTAAAGGAGCAACACCTCATGGCAATTGAATCGCAAGAAGGTGTAGAATATCAGGCAGTGGCGGCTCGTGACTAAAGCATCAGGTAGGGCAGACAAATTTAATCTTGATATTAAGTTTAGTCTGCGAAGGTGTAATGGCGAAAATTTTTTAAATTTTCAAGGCCACGCGTTATCCTGGCACTTCAAAAATGTACAGGGTTTCACAAGAATGATTTTTGGAATTTGACCTTTTGGAAATAATAATATTTATTCACGAATTACTGATGGCATAAACAAATTGGAATAAACAAAATATATTTTTTATTAGATTGTTAAATATTTTTTAAAAACCAATATTTCGTTGTTTACATCGCAAAAAATTACAAAATAGGAATATTACGAACAGGATAAGAAATATTTAAATATGTAAGGTGAGTAGGTACCTAATCAAATCACGTCAATCACGACCGACAAGACGAAAAGCCGAAAAATCGAGCGAAAAACTAAATCCACATACTCTACCGGGTATTGTATCTTGTATCTGCACAATACAATTGTGATCTAAACTGAAAACAGTGAAATCTTAATCATGTGACTTTGTTACACCAATCACCAATTAGGGGCTGAAGGGCGCAATAATAATGAGACATATAGTAATTAAAATCAATTCGAAAATAAACACTTAATATAGATTTTTTTGTTAACACAGTCATTGATTTTTTTCAAAAGATTCAATCTTGCGACAACCTTTTTTGAGATTCGACCATCTGAATGGATAAACAATGAAAGTTTTTTGACAGCTCTAGCTATCGTCGAAAATTTGAAAGTTATTAATGATCGTGCATGGGTCAAACTGATCACAGATTTTAGATGTAAATTTACTAAAGATGAGAATCAGCTCCAATACATTTTGCAAATTGTTAATGGTCGTCGTAAAAAAGACCTTGAGAATGTAAGGGAACGCTGGTAAAAACTGTGTGTACATTAAATGGTGTTTAAGTTTATAAATAAAAAAAAACAATATTCACGGATATTCATTTCAAAAACCAATATGAACATTGAAATTTTTAACTATGATATTTATATAAGACCATTTTACACTTAAAATAATTATTAGTTATAAAACGACATTAATATATTGTTTTTAATTTAAAATGTTTATTGACACCTGTCATTTATGTCAAAACACCGACATTTATTTCGAAATTAATAATATCTCTCCTCACAGAAATCGAAAACATTTAAAGTTTAATGGAAATTTAATTGAGATCTCATTGACAGTATTAAAGTTTTAAAAAAAATTGACAGTTGTCATTTAGCAAAAATGACATAATATTTTTACGACGAAACTATAATATATTTTGTATTTAAATATAAAAGAACCCCAAAAGTTTTATTTGTCAAAATATGAATTTCTATTGACCGCTTTTATGACAGCTGTCAAAACTCGTTTTTGACATCATATTCGGATTTAGCTGTAATGAGAAATACTTAATTACGACTATTTTCCGACTTGAGAAATTGAAAAAAAACTAAAAATTCGATTAAAAATCTCTGACAGCTTAATTGACAGTTGTCATTTAGCGAAAATGACATATTTTTTTTACGACGAAACTATAATATATTTTGTATTTAAATATAAAAAAAACCCAAAAGTTTTATTTGTCAAAATATGTATTTCTATTGACAGCTTTTACGACAGCTGTCAAGAGTTAAAACTCGTTTTTGACATCATATTCGGATTTAGCTGTAATGAGAAATACTTAATTACGACTATTTTCCGAATTGAGAAATTGAAAAAAACGAAAAATTCGATTAAAAAATTCTGACAGCTTAATTGAAAGTTGTCATTTAGCGAGGTTTAGATTACTTACTATAGATTATAATAAATACTTCGATTAATTGGATTTTAATAAATATTAAATACCGCGGTTCTAATACTAGTTAAAAATTTAAATCCCGTACAATTTAGTGGTAATTATAATAAAATTGGACAGGGCTGGAAATTTTGATGTGATGATAACACTCGAAGCAGTTTCCACAAACACCAAAACACTTTTACTTCGCTCGACGCGCGTTTCGCCAACCAAGTTATTGTTGTTATTTTTATTTATAATCTTACTTAAGACTTTTAAAAATCTGTTATGCTATTGTGTTAAAACATATTGAACATTCTACATGATAATCGAAAAATTTATTTGAATATGTTTTTCCGTTTATTCTTATACCTGCCCACCTCGAGGACCCGCCACTGCACTGTGTTGGCGAAATAGTTATGTTTAACAAATAAAAAGTGAGAATCCAACTACTGAAGTTTTTAATATTGCATAAAAATTTTATATTTTACGACGGTAATAAATTAATAAACTTTTTCCCTTTTATACGAAGTAATTTATGACTTGGCCAAATCCAAAAAACGAAGACTTGATTTTGGATTGTAGGTTTTTTAAAATCAGTTTTGATTCTTTCTAAGAATAGATTTTTCTTTGAATTCTTATTATATTTTTTAATTACCGATCTTACATTTTTTCTCTCCCCCCCCCCAAGACGAAATTTCTGGGCACGCCGCTGGGCGGGTCTAATGTACAAATCTATAAATTTTGCGACAAGAAAAAAAAATTCCAAGAAAATGGAATAAAAAAAAAGAAGAAATTTTTTTTTTCCATTTTTTCTGCTAATACTGTTAATATTAGCACTGGTGCGTTTACCTTACGACCTTCTGCTTCTGGGCCAACGATATACTCTGGTGCATATGTTACAAAAAATACCCCTATGTAAACCGATTTTAAAATACTTTGTCTACTGTCTACTCTGTTTGAACTTTAAGTAGGAAAACGACGATGAAGGTAATCGGTAGGTGCGAATACATTATATATAATAACTCACCTTTTGGATATAATCCCCTTGCATTGTCAGGACATTGCCTAGCTATGTGACCTGGCTCTTTGCATATAAAACATGTCGCGAATTTATAATCCTGACCACGTACAACTTTACATTCAAAGTGTGTGTGTTCTGTAGATCCACATTTGAAGCAGATCGCACTGGTTATAGCTTGGGCGGAATTATGTTTGTCGATATTGGGACACTGTGAAAGATTATGGCCGGACTGACGGCAATTGAAACACACCTGAAATAGATAAATTACATTATTTATTATTAAATGTTTTCAAAAGTTATAATTTATATTGCAATTAATAGCCTTGTAACACTAACGTCTTTTTATCTTTAACTAGCTGACCCGGCGAACGTTGTTCCGCCTTAGAGGCAATAAATAAGCAGATTTTGGATTTTATTAAGTTCATTTTTTTATTTGGAAATACAAATAAAAAATCAAGTATTTTAATGATTCTTCATAGTTCATGTATTTTGTTGCATAGGTTACACTCTTCAGTTAAGCACCTTGTGATACACTCCATTTTTTATTTTTTCATGCCACATATAATTGGCCATGGGAAAAACATGGATTCTCCAGATTCAGACCACAAACTTTCAAGGATTGGCCTTGTGATTTGTTAATGGTCATGGCGAATGCAAGACAGATCGGATATTCAAGTATTTTAAACTCAAACGGCATATCGGTTGGGATCATCGGGATCCTCGGAATGAGAACTTCCTCAATTTCGAATTTTCCTTTAAGTATCGTCGCGTAAATCACATTGTTCATCAATTTACTTACCATCAAACGCGTACCGTTGCACAGTTTTGGTTTATGTTTCGAAGCATGATTACTACGGAGCCAACCTTTAGGCGTAAATTGTGGGGTGGTAAGCCAGGCACATCCAAGGAGTTTAAAAATTCAATTGGATAGTTGGTGGCTGCATTTGTTACACAGTCAATAGATTTTAATGAATGCATTGTTCCAATAATCTCATTCTGAATTATGTAGTTTAGGTCATCTACATCTTTATTCTTAGCCGCTAAAATTGCTCGCTCACTCAACCATTCATTATTTTTGTAGTTAGTAATGATGTTTGGGAATACTTTGTTGATAAGTTCGTCTTTCGATGAGACAAAGTTACAGAAATTATGAGGAAATGAAATCAATCCGCTCGATTCGTCGACAGGTACTCGACCATTACCGATAGTCAGCAATTGCTCAGAGAAATCTTCAGCGGATGTATCATTAAGCAATGCAACTCTCATGTTTATTGTCAGCTGAAGTTTCTTCACATATCACCATAGATTCGATAATTTGAAGCAAGCGTTTATTTCGTCGGCAGCCGTTGATCTTGGAAGTACTGGCAGTGTTTGGCGGAAATTGCCAGACAGTAAATGGAAATAATGGCAATTTCACTTTCCCACTAAGGCACCACAATCCGGGCATTTCTCAGGAAAACTTCAATGCGCCACAATACTCGCAAACAACGTCCATTGGCCCAATGCAAACGCTA
>CAXKVY010001923.1:0-54772 GCA_964058915.1 Tetropium fuscum | reverse complement strand
ACAGGAAGGGCGATCACGATACTATGCGGCACAAGTTCTAGGTGTTTCGAGATGTAGTATTCAAAGGGCCGTGGAACGGTTTTGAGAAACTGGAGAATACACCAGAAGAATGGGATCAGGAAGAAAAAGATGTACAACTCAGGATGACCGTGTTTTAGCCCTAAGAATACTACGAAACAGGGACTCTACTTCAGTTAGTGAGCGGAATGCTTTACAACATGTACGTGGTGTAGATATTAGTGTACGAACTGTGAGAAGAAGACTAAACGAAGTTGGCTTAAAGGCAAGAAGACCTGTCAATGGCCCATTGCTTGACTAGAGAACATCGTAGACAGCGCCTTCTTTTCGCCCATGAACACCAAAATTGGGGAATTGAGGAATGGGGTAAAATCATGTTTACTGATGAATCGAGATTTTGTATGTTATCTCCAGATGGCCGTCACATAGTATGGCGAAAGATTTGCAGTGTGCAATATTGTGCCAAGGCTCAGTTTTGGTGGTGGCTCAGTTATGGTGTGTGGAGGAATTATTCTTGAAGCTCGTGGTTCCAAAATGTCAGAAAGAATGGCCAAGTTAACGGTCGCTGATTGGTTATTAATTTAAATTTTCTGCCAAAGATATACGGTCGGAAGTGTTTTACTGACCATACTATAGCTAACAGTTCACGTTCTATTGTACTGTATTTAATCTCCGTGTTACACAATGTACGTGATGTGAATACGATCGGTAAATCTTTGCCGATAGGTTCTTGTGAAAGTGCGGCACCTATTGCAACTGCGCTTACGCCTGTTGTCAGTACAAATGGTTAATTAAAATTTGGGTATATGAGAATTGGGGATGATTTAAAGTTTGTTTCAGTTTCTTCAAAATCTTTTTAACATTCTCGTCGAAAATAAATTGAGCGTCTTTTCGAAGTAATTTTGTTAAAGGCTTAGAAATGTTGGCAAAAATCATATCCAGCCCCCGAAAGATTTTATTTCTTTCTGTGTTGTTGGTGGTGGAAAATTTTGAATACAATCTACTTTAAGAGGATTTAGTTTTACGCCATCTTTGGTAATGAGATGTACGAGATATGCAACTTCTTTCCGAGAAATTCGCATTTATTCGGTTGATTTTTTTTAAATTTGCTTTTTGCAGTCTTTTGAAAACTTTTGTGCTTGGATATGTGTGCTTGTATAGTCGGAGAATAAACAATTATGTCGTCCATGTATACCAAGCATCTTTCGTTTTAGATACCTAATAAGATATTGTCCATTACTCTTTGAAAAGTCGATGGAGCATGTTTGAGTCCAAATGGCATACGAAGGAATTCAAAATGTTCATTCTCGACAGTGAAGGCGGTCGTTTGAATATCTTTAGCATCGATTTCTATTTGGTGAAATCCGGATGCCAAGACGAAAGTATTGAAAAGTAGTAAAGTATTGACTAAAGTAGTAAATTTGCTTTTTGCAGTCTTTTGAAAACTTTTGTGCTTGGATATGTGTGCTTGTATAGTCGGAGAATAAACAATTATGTCGTCCATGTATACTAAGCATCTTTCGTTTTGGATACCTAATAAGATATTGTCCATTACTCTTTGAAAAGTCGATGGACAATATTAGATAAGGGATGTTTATCTATCATCAATTGTCAGTTCGTCATGTTTTCGATAGTCTATTACTATTGTAGTGCCATAACGGCCACGCGCGCTCCCAATATCTTATTTGTTATATTTATTATTTGTTATTGTATATAAAGTAAAACTAGTTCACGCGTTGCATAATAGAACTAGTAAAAATGGCGAGTAAGACATTCATCGGATCAAGGCCGACTTAATGCAAATCTGCTTATATTTACACTGACCTAGACAACGGTCAGTGTAAATATACTTATTCGGTCTTATATAAGGCGGAATCTAGGTCACCCAAATATATTCCTATTCAATATTCTATAGACGATTGTTGTAGTTGCTCGTGGAGCGCGTTCCTTGTGAACTATTACCAATGTAAATAAATTATTGTTAAGTTTCGTTGAAGTGTTACATCCATCCCAATTGGTACACCACCGTACCAGCCGGTCCTAAGGGCCAGCATCACATGGCGATCCTGCCGCTACATTGTGGAAATATGGCAATGTAGGGCGAACAGGTAGAAAAGGAGATGATATTCAAGTAAGTGTTGGCTACTACTATCTAATAATGGGGCAGTCCGAATCAAAGGAGCTGGAACAAACCGAGAACGGCGCGGTAAATGCGAACTTCATAGCCCAGGAGCAAACGCTGGATTTGGGCATAATGATGGCAATTATTATTGCACTGATGATCCTCCAGTTTCTGATGAAACTATACAAAATCCACAGGCCACTTAAAAAGGAACGTGAGGCGGAATATGGCGGCATCCATGGCGTCCATGTCCCAGGTGTAGGTGTCCAAGTGCTCTATTTTAGGATCAAGGGTAGATGGAAAGAATATGGGTTTAAATGGTAGAGAAGTAGCAGTGAGATGATCAAAGACAATGTGACATAATAAAAGGGACAGAAATTGAAGTATATATGTTAGTATTATTATTAGTATTGTGTGTATCGTATGTGTATTTATATGTACCTATATGTGTCTCGAATTTGTCTGGTCTAATGACAAAGGATTGGGACACGGTAAATCTCGTGTTAATGGAAATCAGGGATCAAGTGATCAGTCAATCAAAAAGGGTTCTAAAGAAAGAAGTACCGAGAACTGAATCCATACGGATTGAAATAAGATTTTGGGAGCGCGCGTGGCCGTTATGGCACTACACTATGCGCCATTTTTGTTTTCCGGATGCGTCTAATTTTTTGGGCACCACCCAAACTGGGGATGAACAGGGAAAAATTGAGGGTTGTATAATGCCTTTTAACTTTTTGTAACATTTTAGAAACTTGCGTTTTGTCTTCTTCTTTATTCATGCACTTGAGGGTAACGATATGATTTGGTAAGAAGTTTATTTTTGTGGTTAATTTTAAAATATCGTTACATTCATTATCGATAAATTTTGTATGTTGGTTCTTTGTTTGTGAAGTTAAAAGTTAATGTTAATTATAAATTGAAAAACTACGTCATTATTTTAATTAATCATATCTTCCCTATTAATAGAGATATTGAGATGAATTAAATTTTTAAAATTTTCATCTTTTTATTGATTGCACTTACTACAGAGTGTTGCAAACTTTATGCAAAAATCCAATGTAATCGGTACACCTTGTATATGATCAAAATTTAAAATTGAGCTAAAATTCAGTAGCACATCTGCATTCCGCACGAACAAACCTACAATTTAAAAAAATCATGTATATCGAACCTATAGTTAGGAAAATGTAGTTTCCACAAACACCAAGACACTTTTACTTCGCTCGACGCGTGTTTCGCCAACCAAGTTGGCATCAGGGGACGATTAAAACTCTAAGGGCCTCGGATGATGCCAACTTGGTTACCGAAACGCGCGTCGAGCGAAGTAAAAGTGTTTTAGTGTTTATGGAAACTACTTCGAGTGTTATCATTGCATCAAAGGTTCCAACCTTATCGTTTTTTTACATCTCTATGCCCCTCTCTGTATTTTCATTTCTCATTTGTGAATAATATGCGGACTTTGATTAGAATTTATTGCCTATAGGCTACCCTATAGAGAATCTTTAGGGCATTAAATAATAATAGGTAACGAACTGTGCACGGTTTTGAAGAATAATGTATAATCTTCTTATCTTTAAAGTCAGCGGTTACGTCACTAATTTTTTTAATCTACAACATACGCTGTTCGAGCGTTCTTCGTTAAAAAATAATTAGACGAGACAACAAAAAGAAGTCCATCATGTGCGTGGTCATACATTCGATAGTCCGCCATTTTGGATTCGCCATTTTAATTTTAAGTTTGAGTCAAAAATTGCGTTGAGTGACCTTAAACACGGCAAAGTTTCAAGTTTGAGACGAATCGGTTCATAAATAGGATAGTCCGCCATTTTGGATCCGCCATTTTCATTTTATTAAGTTTGAATCAGAATTTGTATTGAGTGACTTTACATACCGCAACGTTTCAAGTTTGAGACAAATCGGTTTATAAATAGGAAAGTCCGCCATTTTGATTTTATTAAATTTGAGTCAAGAATTGTATTCAGTGACCTTAAATACGGCAAAATTTCAAGTTTGAGACAAATCGGTTCATAAATAGGATTGCTCTCCATTTTGAATCCGCCATTTTGATTTTATTAAGTTTGATTCAAAATTTGTATTGAGTGACCTTAAATACGGCAAAGTTTTAAGTTTGAGACAAATCGGTTTATAAATAGGAAAGTCCGCCATTTTGATTTTATTAAGTTTGAGTCAAAAAATTGTATTGAGTGACCTTAAACACGGCAAAGTTTCAAGTTTGAGACAAATCGGTTCATAAATAGGATAGTCCGCCATTGGATCTGCCATATTGATTTTTTTTGTAATAAAAACAAAGTATATTGTATCGTCGAAAAAGCGGTTGCCAAGATTTGAAGCATATAAGTCAAGCTAAATAAAACCGTTTAAAAATAATGATAGTTTTTTCCATCTTCATACTAAATTGCACAATTAACAGACCTTAATAAAAAAAAACGTTTCAATTTTTGTTTTTATGAAATAATATTATATTTATGATTTATGACTAGTACAAATATTCTTGCATGGGGGAGGGGGGCGCTCCCCCATGCAAGAATATTTTCTGACTGCGCCATTGGACTACACAGAAATACAACGCTGATTCAGACCGTGGCGTCGCGCGTCGCATTACGGTCGTGCAGCAATTTATCACCATTGTTTATGGATGACCTTACATGATGTTCATTTAAAGAAAAAAAAAACGGAATTAATAACGACATACAAACCATATCTGACGAAGGCAATAAAATCTAGGAGGACCATAATCGGTCACAATTTAAACTGGTTAAAATCAGCGCTGAAATTTGCTCATTGCTCGGTCTAAGGCGTGTAATCGACATTATTCTGAGTATTGAAAGGTGGCAATTGAGGACTGAATTTGCTGAATTTTATGGGAATATTTATAATAGATGTGCAAAGTAAACGGAAAGCTGTGAACATTAAGCGTTATCGTGAAAATGTGCTTCATCGCTTAGGATGATGTTGCTCGAAAAATTACCATCCATTTGTTGGTTCAATAATCCATTCAACGAACTCTCTTCGCTGTGCATGGTCATTGGGCTTCAGTTGTTGCGTTAATTGAATTTTGTATAAGCATGGAGACACAGATCTTTAGTGAGTATACGCTGTAGAGAGCTTCTTGAAATTTCTCTCATTCTCTTCTTTCCTCTCATTATTTTTGAAATATTGTTCAATAATGAAGACTCGTTGTGTTATCGTGTAACGCTCCATTTTTACTAACCCTAAACTGTCAGCTATCGAATTGTTTTTTGTTTAGGGTTGCCAACACTTTTTACTGCACAAATGGCGGCAAATTCAAATCTTGCGTTAATTTTGAGATACCCTTTACTTGTTTTTACGCACTGTCTTTTTACATATATAATACACTCCATATTACAGAAATCACAAGTGTAAGGCACATATTTTTAAGTTCTAATTTGTATGACATTCCCAGCCAAATATTATCTCAACGTTCCCTTAGGGTCGTAAATCTGTTAGCTGAGGACAATATATAATCGTTGGGCGAGCGCTCCACTTAACAACACCCGATACTTTTGTCTATGTTTATATTATTTAGCTTGAGCTGACACAGAGACCGAAGACGGTATTACGATGAATAGTGCTTTGCCGAGAATATTAGGGTATTAGGCCACATTATTAAATCGTGATTGTTAGAAGTCAGTGGGATTTTGTGGTGCAGTGCCAAAATAAAAGTGCATTGTGAATATTTGCTTCTGTTCTGGTGAGTTAATCACTGAGTATCTTATGCTTGACCGTTATTGCATGTGTAGATATTATTTTTGGAAAGTAATTGCTGTTGATTATAAAAATAAACAAATGCATTGATTATATTGTGAACATGGCCATGGAAATAATATTAGCATCATTTTTGGATAAAAGTGAATTCATGCAAAGCAATGAGCAATGTTAGGTAGGGACGCTGCCAGTTTTTATGGAGTGAGTTGAGTTATCGCGGGTTGACCATTCCAACGCTGGACCTGGATGACCGACCACCACGAAGTCAATCCAAGGAGGGACTCGACATCTCCAACGCCGATGCCATGAATGTTGATGACCTGCTTGATATTCCTCACGTTTTTGTAGGAGACCTTCGGGTGCTCTGATTGGGGCAGTGAGCTGTCGGTGGTTTTACTACTGACAGTTAGTTCATAAAGTAGATAGGGAGACTACCAGTTTTTAAGTCTAGCAGCTAGCATTTTGATGTGTGACCTTCGGGAATAGCGCATTTGGGGTAGTCCAACTGTTGGGCCTTGTGCTTACAGTTAGTTAGCTTATATATTTTGGATTAAGATCAAGTTAAGTCAAAAGTACAAATATATCAACAATGTCAATGCAATTGTTCTTTATTATCTTATTGCCATCCAAAATGTCTTGCAAGGATGCTCATATTGGCTTTGTTTACGTAGGTTATCTCTGACAGAAGACCAGTCCTGACAAATGCAAACGCACACGCATAAAAAGTGAGATGATTTATTATTAGATACTATTAGCTTTTGTTCAATTAACATTTAAATTACCGCAAGGAACCGGCTATCCTTACACAAGTTATAATAAGAAGTAGACAAAATTTATAATAATACGCGATTCGGTACAGACCCACGGGCTATATGCATCTAAAATGTAACACGTTCCAGTAACAAAACGCTGCGCTGAATAATTTATGCGCCACAAAAAGAATCGTATCAAAAAAACCGTTAATTTCAGCAGATTTTTTTCTTTACTCAAATCTTCTTTAATGTCTTAGCTTCAAATTCTCCGCAGCATGTATGTAAAAATTTCCATAAATAAAAAAGTTTGTCGCTTATCGAAAATATAAATACACTTGTCAGGAAGTAATAAATTAATTGTTATTTAAATACAATAATAAACAATATTCAGTAAATATAATGACACTGTTGGAAGCGCCTAATTCTATACTCGAATTTAAAAAAAAATGAGGCTGATAGCTTACGTAGATCTGGAGATATGACGATGTAAACGTAGAATTTTTTACATTTTTTCGATATAAAAAAGTCCTGTACCACAAAAAAATGTCGTAAACACCAAGTCTAACTTCCAAATAACCTACTTCAAATAACACATAACTTGTCGTCTGATTCTACGCAAAAAAAACCTTATAATTTTCCCTCGATTTCGCTCTATTATTATAAATTAATGGAAATGCTAGAAATAAGTCGTAGGTAATTATTGATTCACTGGGGACTTTCGCAATCGTTCGCGAATGACATTAATCTTGCGCAACGACTGGAACGGACTCCTGTGGTAAAGCAATGGTCATATATGGATCTATTGACCCCAGCCGACAGTTCAAGAATTACGTGTTTATTTTGCAATAGTGGCCGATCGCGGGAATGCCATTAACCGGGCGGAGTATTTGCTAGCTCAAATTGGCTCAAATGGTGGGTACGTTAATTGCCTACTAATCGGCGAATTTTGGGTCCTTCAATCACGTATATAGTTTGTATAATGAATCTTTGCGTGTGCGTCACAACAACTGTATGAATCAATCGGTTCAAGGTCATTAATTTCAGTGACGGCGGGAGTAAAATGAAAATGTGTTTTTATTTTCACTCATCACCGGACAACCAATTAAAAATTAGAAAAAATGTTGGCTTCGTAAATACTCATGAAGTGACAATTTACTTTGTAAAATAATAATAGTTATTATTATTTACCACTGATCATGGTTATACAATTAAGATCAGAAATCTATTTTCATAAAATAATTTACCATAGCCTGCAATATTTTTGTATATATGATGTTGGCAATACGTTTCTTACTAAACAGCTGTGATTTGACACTCGAGTGAGGTTATAATTATCTTTAAAGTTGAAAATATAGGCGATTTCAGCCTTCCCGTAGCCCGTAGCCGTCTAGCTGTAAAAATATATACTTTGAACCCGGTATAAAAACTAGTGAGCAAGACACAAGACATGAGTGAAATTACTTTACGAAACTTTAACGACGATCAATGTACATGTAGTTTGTTAATCGTAATGTATGCTTGACAACTAATTCAGAAGGTACACCTAAGTGTTGATTTTTTTCAACAAGTCCCCTTGCTTGCGAATTTAACCTTTTTCCAGGCATCTTTAGGTTATAGTTTTTAAAAGAACTGATTTTATTTTCACTCTTACTTGTAAGTCTCTGAGAAAAAGAACAATAAAAGTAAACAATTATATCCGCGATATACACTTTACAACTTGTCTAATAGCACCACAAATAAAGAGAACGAAAAAAGCAAAAAT
The DNA here is from genome assembly GCA_964058915.1 of Tetropium fuscum. Taxonomy (NCBI): domain Eukaryota; kingdom Metazoa; phylum Arthropoda; class Insecta; order Coleoptera; family Cerambycidae; genus Tetropium; species Tetropium fuscum. The sequence goes on along the minus strand of CAXKVY010001923.1, from coordinate 46,371 downwards.
ACGACAACACTATACCCCAAAACAAGATGTTTTGTGAACGCTACTGAATTAAACTGTCAGAGTAATATTGACAAGCGCTACGACTACTATTCATATAGACGTCTCTTATTAATTCCGTTTCAATTTATTCGATCGTATCGATCGCGTGTCTTAGCGGCTCGATGACATACGTAACCACATAGCTTGCCTATATAATGCGTTTAGCAATCTCACGTATGTCCCAGCTAATTTCATACACACGCAAAGATTCATTATACAAACTATAGGATAGGAATGCTAACAACAGTTTTTGATTGGGGTGATGTTAAATAAGATATAATTAAGAGAGCGAAATCGAAGGAAAATCGCCCACCAAGTGGGCATCATCCCGAGACGATTAAAAACTAAACTTAAACTAAAAATCTACCCTATTGTAATGTAACCAACCCGGGTCTGTTAAACATAATAAACAGAGAAACACATGGCCGGGGTACGTGATCGTCAAAAGGGGGAAATACCTACCCTACGTTGTATTTAATTTAAATTAACCCTGTCCGAGATGCACTGGTTACTAACGAAAAGCGGGAGTTTTCAGATGAAAAAGAAAAGACTAAGCATTTTAATACACCTACTGATTTATTTAAACAGGTATTAATTTATGAACAATATAAAATAAATAAATGCCGTACTCAGCCTTGAATTCACGAGGGGAAAGAGCACGACAGAGAAACCCTCGATCTCTATTCAAAAGAATCGCAATAATGCTGTTGGACACTTAGGTGAAAGTAAAATGAAAACTTACAAGGGTTGCCATACTTGTGTTTTAACCTCCCATCATTCTCAAGATCCAAAACTGAAGAGTTTGTTGTTAGTTAGCCGACTTTCGTCAGAAGGTACTGAGGTCCCATACGGGAGGCAACCCAGCTAGTAGTTGTAAGGTTTTGGTGCGAAAACGAAGGTCCCATACGGGAGGCAACTAGCGTGTTCGCCCAGGCACGGGAGAAAAGTGTTAATAAATTCAACAAGGCGCAAACATTCATCATCTCATACAATAAGCGGCAATTAAGTCACTGTTATAAGCCAAAACCCACAAGTATGAAAAACCTACTCGTAGTCATGAATGGAACAAAAAGGTCAACAGCATTACTTAGATCGAATTGAATAAAACAAAATGAAATAATCTTAAAACAGAATGAGCTGAACACACTAAATAAACAAGTAAAATGTTCATAGTTTATGCATAACGTATCATGATTATTTGTAGTTCAAAACATAATATAACACGGATAATTTTAATAAAATGATGGCATAAATTCATGAGATAATAAATTTAATAATAAACATTACAAATTAAGTATATTTACTAACCTGGGAAATTTCACGTCAAACACCAACACACACCAGAGCCCAACTACCTGCTTCCCCATATGCAAACCCTCGTCTCCCTATATCCCGACTTCTCTCAACCACCCCGCACCACGTCTTTCCTAGTGCCTGCTTATACCCTAACCACTTGTTATTTAAAAATCGGTATCTCGTCTTTAAACAAAACAGAGGTCACGACATCGCAAGTTTATTAACTAAATAGGGGATAGGGTCCATTTCACTATTTATACTATTTAAGGTGAATTCATTAGTCACGCTTCAATGATTAGTTGCTAAGCAACGCGTAAATCGGGCTATACGGTATAGATCCCTTGTCGCTATTCATACTACTTTTACATTTTACAATTTCTATGCTCTCAAATGCACCCAACTCTCTATTATTGGTCACATTTCTAACTAATCTTAAATTACTAATATCTATTCTATGATCGTTGTCAAAAGCATGTTGTGCAACACTAGATTTATCTGTTTTTCCATATTTTAGATGAGCCATATGCTCTTTAAATCTGGTGTTAATTGATCGCCTCCTTTGTCCAAAATATTTTCGATCACAATCATTACAACTAATTTCGTAAATCCCAGACCTTTCATTTGGAACAATGTTATCCTTTGGATTGCCTAAAAGTTGTAATTTATTACTCGACGAATGAATCGCTGTTATACCCACGTTTTTGAAGACCTTCCTCAAACCACGAGTAAACCGGGGTTCGTAAGGGATGGATACATATTTTGGAGTCCCTTATCCTTTTGAAAGGTCGTAGAATTACGAAGTGTGTCCTTAAATTTACGCTTCCTAATTAGTTCTTCAACTATATCTCTAGGATAACCATTACTCACAGCTATATCTTTAATTAATACTTTTTCTTTGTCAAACCTTTCATTACTGAGAGGGAAGCTTAGTAAATGATGGACAAGAAAATTAATATATATATATATATATATATATATATATATATATATATATATATATATATATATATATATATATATATATATATATATATATATATATATATATATATATATATATATATATATTGAGATAAATGAATATTTCGAGCCCAAATCAAAGGTTAAAAACTATAACAAACATCAAACAATGAAACAATTTAAATTATATGCTAAATAAAAAGTCCCAACTCTAGTAACATTGCCAACGCACGCATCTCTATATGCTTCAACAGCACACCACAAATGTCAACCGGCAATCATGAATCTCATTGGTCAGTGTCTAGTTATATTTATATCAGAGTTATTTATCAGCGCAAAACTCCAAGTCTCATGTAATCGCGATAGACACAGTGCAATAAAATTTATGTAATACAACATCTACATAAACTATGTCTAGTTAAAAAAGAAAATTGTGTTAGCATCGCTAAAAAGAAGCAGTTTCGAGAATTTAATCCCGAACCAGTTACAAACATGACAGTGCTATGTTATGATGAAAATAAGATTGACATTGCGAGAAAGATGTATAAATAATGTATGTAGATCAGATGTAAAATGTAAAACCTTTAGACCATAAATATGACTGTAAAAGGTTCTATGATCGTAGTTAAGGGGAAGTTCAATTGTTTATAATAAGTAGAACTTCCGGAGGAAAGGATAACAAGAGGGAAACATAGCGTCCCAAGCGGCAGCTCCATCCGAATGGGTGAATAAAAATTGTATAATTTATAAGTTTAAGCTGAATAATTTGTGTGACAAGTACTAAACAAAGGATAAGTGTTTCCGAGAAGATATAATAAAAGTTCAGTGTAATTCGGGTAGAAAGTTCTACGTTTTTCAAGTGCGGCGTTCCCAGGCAGTCTATAGTTGCAGAATAGGGAAATATATGCAACATACATTAGTCAATATTCTCCACGTGAATACAAAGTAAGGTAATTAGCAAGATAAAATACATTACAAGAATACGGCTTGGAAAGTCTCCAGGTTCCGTGTCGAGGAACCTGTACGCAGTGTAATGTAATGAGGATAATAGATGGCGGTAGGTGAGCGGAGAAAGGTAACAACTGTATAAAGTTCAAAAGGATCCCGAGAGAGGGCAGTAGGTAGCAGCCGATTCCAGACAAAACAAATAATTAAGTGTCAAGTGAATATAAATAAAATTGTAAGTGCTTCGCATGAACAAGATTACAAAACTTTTAAAGGTAATAACATTCCAAACATTTTAGTTATAAGTATATCATTGTTATAGAGGCCTTTATTGCCCATGTACCTAGTAAGTTTAAGTTGCGTAGGTTTGGCGTAGGCTAGTAATAAGTTTATAACTTTCAAATTTTCATAAACTTCTCTTTTTGTTTCTACGTTTTGCTTGTCCTTTGGACACAATAATTTCTGATTTAAAGCCGATACAATTAAACCTAAACATATGTAGCTTCTGTGTTATTATTTTACTTTTCAAGGTATACTTTTCACAGTTAATGATTGAATAGAATATACAATTTCTATCTTCCGCATATATATACATCTATCGTTGCTTCAATTCTTGTGCAATCATACAGTTTGACGTGCCTAAGATCCTAAATAAAAATAAAAATTATCAATCTAATAGAACCTCCCCTACTGGATGAGAGAGACATGCTCTATAGTGAACCCTCCTCAAAAAAATAATTGTTCTGAGAACTGGCGCCCTAAGGAGGGAAGTATTAGCAGGAAGAGAGCGTAAGTATTCTGTTCTATTATCAGGGTTGTCTCTGCTATGCGATCACTATTAGCGTCTCAATTATCAATGCCATAAGTGATACTTTATTTTACAATTTGCCATACCATAAGTAGGCCAGTAAATATATAAAACATTGTAAAATAAATATATAACAATAACACAATATATATATATATATATATATATATATATATATATATATATATATATATATATATATATATATATATATATATATATATACACTATATATATATATATATATATATATATATATATATATATATATATATATATATATATATATATATATATATATATATATATATATATATATATATATATATATATATATATATATATATATATATATATATATATATATATATATTATGAATTTTTGGTAGACAATACAATCTAGGTACAGCAGGGTTAGATACACGTTAACCTATTCTTAACAGGTGGAGTAATAAGGTTGTTACATGATTTGAGGACATTTTTTATTTCAGTGGTCATTCTTGGGAAAGGGTTTCTAGTAAGTTCTTTATAAGGACCATTACTAATTAGGTTGCTTAGCCGTTCATAATAGTCCTCTTTATCTAAAATAACAACCTTATTACCTTTATCTGCTTTTAAATAAAAACAGTCTTTCTCGCGCAATCTTTTGATAATCTTTCTAGGATTTTTTGAGCATGACTCTATTGTCTACGTTATTCATTATATTTTTAGAAATTTGGTTCCTGCAAGCCACTCTGACGAGACCCGTGGTTGACGAAACGCGCGTCGAGCGAAGTGAAAGTGTTTTGGTGTGGAATTGGTGCTTACGACTTTTTTAATAAACCGTGTTTTTTACGTTTACATCGTCATATCTCCAGATCTACGTAAGCTATCGGTCTCATTTTTTTTAATTCGAGTACAGAATTAGGCGCTTCCAACAGTGTCATTATCATTACTGAATATTTTTTATTATTGTATTTAAATAACCATCAATTTATTACTTCCTTACAGGTGTATTTATCTTTTCGATAAGCGACAAACTTTTTTATTTATCGAAATTTTTACATACTTGCTGCGAAGAATTTGAAGCTAAGACATTAAAGAAGATTTGAGTACAGAAAAAAATCTGCTGGAATTGGCTTAAAAATTAAAATATTATATAATTCCGAACAGGTTAAGGCTGGAAGAAAAATGCAAGTCTATGTGGTTATTGTAACAAAATTTAAAAAAATACTGACAAGAAAAGACTCGTAGGACATCGGAATGTGTGCAAAGAGATTGTTTCAGGAGAGAAACAAATAGACAAGCTGAAAATGTAAATGCAATTTCAGATTTCGACGACAAAGTATGAGTATGAGTATGAGTATGAGAATGAAGATGAAATTCCTTTATCCAAAAATAGCCATGCTTGAAAATAGATCAATAGAACACCAAGTTGGATTTTTTGACGAAGACGAGCAAGGAAAGGTGATCATAATCAACCAGTACCAGTAATATCCAAAAGTTTTGGTCTTAGCGGTTCTAACCCTAGCATTCCTAGCTGCATGATACTTGGCTCATATAAATCTGCCATTTTCCTTCTCTGGTAGTTCTATCAGTTTCACCACAATCAATAATGCCTTACAAAAATCCAGATTTGGAAGTACATGATAAGGTTGGCAAATAGAAAATATTAATCTATGGATAATTCTTTATTTTGGACTAGGAGTATTGTCTTATTTTTAGGCTATTGTGGAATCAAGACGAAAAGCAATATCCTCGCAAGTAAAATATCCTCAAAAAACCAGACAAACGCGGATTTCGTTACATCATGAAAGTCTAATGATCTTACGGGATTTTGTGTTTAAATGTATATTAAAGAAAATGTAAACTTGGCTTCGTGTAAATTTATATTTGGGTGTAATATACCTGTCTCTGTCGTTGAATCAGATCATTTCAAAAAATTTATTGATGTTCTACATCCGTCATATAAATTGCCAACAAGAAAAACACTATCGACCAGTTTACTCACAAAATGCTACGAGAATAAATTGTAAAAAATCCATTTAAAACTTTGACAAGGAATATGTTGTGCTGATTGATGGCTGGAAGAACTCATCGAATTACACAAAAATGTTGATTGGCGTGTCCATAATGTTGATGGTGACATAGCTTTTCTGGAGTCGTTCAATCTGACAGGCGAAAAAGAAACTGGTGATAAACTTGTGGAAAGAAGAAAGTTATTGCAAAAGAAGTTTTCAATACTGATATTTATGCAGTCTGCTCGGATATATTTTAACATTGGAAATGTTTATGTTTAAACAAGAGTATATGGGTACCAAGTTAGAAGTTTTCGTTCAAGGCCAAAAGACAGCGGTGTCGCGATCGAGTGACGCAATACATGTAGATATCGCAGCGCTCGGCTCGTGAAGAGTACTGGGGAGTGGGGAGTATTCAGTGCAGCTATATTGGAAGAGGTGGCGCATTGCTAGTAGTGATGGGAATAATCGATAGTAGTGATATTTTCATACTCATAATTTTCATAAATTTAATAATTCGAGTGTAAACGAATGCCGGACGATAATTAAAATAAAAGAACAAGTTTAGGCTACAAGCGTATATTATTCTAAACCAACTAACAAAACCTCTACATATTATTCCTTTCATAGGGCCGTCACAGCAGCCCATAAATACTTTACAGTTATCGAAACTGTCTCGCCCTGAAGGCAATTAAATACGTCTACCTAACACAAACAATAAACATATCGCTCAGCTGGTACGGTCCTATTCTAAAAGAGTCGTCACCGGGCGTTAGTGTTTACACGAATTTGTAGTATATACAACATGAGTAGGTTCCCATTGTCAATTATGATAGCAAAAATGAAATCATAAATCACTAAATAAGAGATTCTGATTTAGCTAATGAGCGGCCGCGTTTTAAGAATATACATTCAGCAACATACACATTTAAAAGAGTAAACTGATGAATTTGAATAATGAATTTATTATTTGAATTGTTACTTATTTATAATTTTTTAAATAAAAAAGAATGCCTGACAGCATTCAATGCATAATTCCCCATCGTGAAAGCTGCCTGGGTCACTTGGCCGCTAGTGTTTTTAATTATTAATCTTATGAATATTAGTTTTACCTGTAATATCAAAACTGTTCAAGTATAAGTAGTAATTCCGTTAATTTTACTTGCCCAAAAAATAGTAATGACGACGAAAAAATCGTATTTTGTGGTGGTCACAAATTACAAAATCTCAAAAAAAAATAGTTTTCGGGAAAACGCTATTATTTATAAAAGTTTTTACTTGTCCAAAAAATAGTAACGACGACGACAAAAATCATATTTTTTATACGGGGTGATCACAAATTATAAAATCTCAAAAAATGTTTACTTTTCGGGAAAAGCTATTATTTATAAAAGTTTTTGCTTGTCTAAAGCAATGTCGACAAAAATTATGTTTATTATACGAGGTGGTCAAAAATTACAAAATCTTAAAATTCGGTAAGAGTAAAGTTTGTACTTTTGTGATCACCACGTATAAAATTATACATTGTCGAGAAAATTTTATTGTTTATAAAAGCTTATACTTGCTCAAAAAATAGTAATGACGTCGACAAAAATCATATTTTTATAAGGGGTGGTCACAAATTAAAAAATCTCAAAAAGTGTTTAGTTTTCGGGAAAACGCTATTACTTACAAAAGTTTTTGCTTACCTAAAGTAATGTCGATAAAAATTATGTTTATTATACGGAGTGGTCAAAAATTACAAAATATTAAAAATTTATGATGATTTTGCCACAATTATGTTTTTATATGGGGTGATCAAAAATCACAGTTATCTTCGATAAAAATCAGCAAAAATCATATTTTTTATACGGGGTGGTCGCACATTACAAAATCTCAAAAAATGTTTAGTTTTCAGGAAAACTCTATTACTTTTAAAAGTTTTTGCTTGCCTAAAGTAATGTCGACAAAAATTATGTTTATTATACGGGGTGGTCAAAAATTACAAAAATAAAATATTATTTATTAAAGTTTTTTCTTGCCCAAAAAATAGTAAAGACGTCGACAAAAAATCATATTTTTTATACGGGGTGGTGACAAATTACAAAATCTCAAAAAATGTTTAGTTTTCGGGAAAACGTTATTATTTATAAAAGTTTTGCTTGCTTAAAGTAATGTCGACAAAAATTATGTTTATTATACGGGGTGGTAAAAAATTACAAAATCTTAAAATTCGGTAAGAGTAAAATTTGTACTTTTTGATCACCACGTATAAAAAACTAATAATGATTTTGCCACAATTATTTCTATACGGGGTGATCAAAAATCACAGTTTACTCTTCGACAAAAATCATATTTTTATACGGGGTGGTCGCACATCACAAAATCTCAAAAAATGTTTAGTTTTCAAGAAAACGCTATTATTTTTAAAAGTTTTTGTTTGCCTAAAGTAATGTCGACAAAAATTATGTTTATTATACGGGGTGGTCAAAAATTACAAAAATAAAATATTATTTATTAAAGTTTTTTCTTGCCCAAAAAATAGTAATGACGTCGACAAAAAATATATTTTTTATACGGGGTGGTGACAAATTACAAAATCTCAAAAAATGTTTAGTTTTCGGGAAAACGTTATTATTTATAAAAGTTTTGCTTGCTTAAAGTAATGTCGACAAAAATTATGTTTATTATACGGGGTGGTAAAAAATTACAAAATCTTAAAATTCGGTAAGAGTAAAATTTGTACTTTTTGATCACCACGTATAAAAAACTAATAATGATTTTGCCACAATTATTTCTATACGGGGTGATCAAAAATCACAGTTTACTCTTCGACAAAAATCATATTTTTATACGGGGTGGTCGCACATCACAAAATCTCAAAAAATGTTTAGTTTTCAAGAAAACGCTATTATTTTTAAAAGTTTTTGTTTGCCAAAAGTAATGTCGACAAAAATTATGTTTATTATACGGGGTGGTTAAAAATTACAAAATCTTAAAATTCGGTAAGAGTAAAGTTTGTACTTTTTGATCACCACGTATAAAAAACTAATGATGATTTAGCCACAATTGTTTTTATACGGGGTGATCAAAAATAACAGGTTTTTCTTTTCAAATTTTAAGATTTTGTAATTCTTAACCACCCTGTGTATACAACACAAAAAAATGAGACTGTAATTTTTGACCACCCCATGCAAGATAACCTGTTTAAAACGACAAGACCTTCAGGGTCAAACGAACAAAAAAATCGTAACACAACTGAGTTTTATTTTTATTCAATTCAATTGAGAAAATTTTACCAGTTGTGTCTGGTATTTTCAATACGCCTGCGATACTTGCGTAACATGTACGATCTGTGATTGTTTTTTTAAGTTTAACTGCAAATCCAATATAAGTTGGTTAATTAAAAATTATGTTTATTATTTCTTAGTACATACCTAACTCGTAAATTGAGATGTGTATTATATTAGTAATACTTAAGTTTTTCAAAAATAAAATGCTAAAAAATTATGTTTATATTTATATATAACCTTGAGTGTATAATAAACAGTTAATAGACCTATCCAGTCAGAGCAAGCGAGTAAGATAAATACAACGCAACTTGTATTGAATGAGACAATAACTCGGTGCGTAGTACGTTCTGCGCATTCTTGTGGAAAATTGTGACAGTATCCATACTCAATATTACATTAAATTATTAACTAACGTGTTATTCTAAATTTATAAAATGCTAGGGACCCAATCGTACGCCAAACATTACTAATAAACACTTAATAAACACAAGCATTCTAAAGCCAATCTGGAAATTGCCACAAGCATGCACGCGCACCATAGTATTTGACGTATGCGAAACAACTCAAAAGGATCGGTATATTATGTTTCATATATTTTGTTATCATTTCCAATGTCTCCGATAGTTGCAAGGATTGCGAAATCTGTGAATTTTTATTGTTTAAAGAGGATTTGTTTATTTGATTTATTTATTTTTTCGTTGTATATTTTGTATGCAGATTTAAAAGCTGATACTCTGTTACACTTATATTTTATTATTATTATTATTATTATTTTATATTTCATGTTTAAACTTTTATTTTGTTGATTTATTTTTTTTATATGAATAAATATTTAACTAAAAATCAGCTTGTAAAACAAATTATTAATTTTCTACATTTGATGGTGTAGAAAATGTTGGTGTAAAAAATACATATTCTACGCGTAGAATATACGGTAGAATATGTATAATTTTCTACCTACCCATTACTGGCTAGAGGGATGTTTTGTTACTTAGGCCAGTCAAAATCGATACAAAAAATCGCTAAATTCCCAAAACATGATGTATCTCTGATTTTTTAGCATGTTATTTGAACCCATTAGGGGTATCTGGAATCTGAAATCTAGAATATGTCCGGAGTGCGGATCAGAGATCCGCTGCACTTGGGCCCCATTGGGCCCCTTGTGCTTCCTCCGTGAGGGAAATGTCTCCCTAGGTCATCGACCAGCCCAATGTTGTACAAAAGGTGATGATGTTGCCCAGGGGCATTTCCCTCAAATTGGCCATAGAAGGCCAACGTTCCCCCAATATGGATTCTCTGGTCGATGACACGGCGGGACAATCGCAAAGTACATGCTCGATCGTTTCATCTTCTTGTTCACATCCTCTGCAGATGCGTGTGCCACTTTGTCTCATGTTATAGAGGTGTTTCCTTACCCGGCAGTGTCCGGTTAGGATTCTTGTAACAAATCGCAGTTTACCCCTGGACATTGCCGGATAGTTCCTCGCCGTCTCCTCGCTGGGATATCTCAAGAGATTTCTGGCCAGCTGACAGCTACTTGTTTCATCCCATAACGTCTTAAATTTTATGTGGGTGTTTTCCTTTATTAATTGGAGTTTCGCTGCAACTGGTAGCGTACTTGAAGGACCAGGCCCAAGGATACTCAGGTTGGCTGCCTTCTTGACCAGTTTGTCAGCTTCTATATTGCCGTTGCATTGTGAGTGTCCTTTGACCCAGCACAGGCAGATGTTATTCATCTGACATGCTCTCACAAGTGCTTGGTGACATTCCCATGTTGATCCTTTAGTTATTTTATAATTTTTCAGGGCCAGTAGTGATTGTCTACTATCTGTGCAGATTCTTATTGTCTTGCCCGTTATTTCTCTGCGAATCTCTTGTGCGGCTATGGTTATACCAGCGAGTTCCGTTTGTACTACACTGGCATTTTTATCCATAGTCCAGCTGCATCGGAGTCGCAGATTCCTGGAATATATACCACAGCCTGCTCCATCCTTTTTCTTTGATCCGTCCGTGAAGACATAGTTTACACCTTCAACGCCGGCGTCGTCTTTACCAGTAGTATGTATGGTGTAAGGTTTATCAAAGACAAGCCGAGGCGGAATACCATCTGCACATGCCTGTAAAAAGGGTATCTTTCTGACAGCCTCAGTCCACAGGCGGCTTCTGGTTTGGCTTCACAGCTTGCGTTTGGTAGTATGCCAACGGATTTAATGCGAGTCATGGTAGTCAGAGCCACTTCTTCTAGATGTAGGTCTAGCGGTGGAAGACACAGCATTATCTCCATTGCTCTCGTTGGTGTTGTTCGCATGGCTCCGGTTATGCTCAGACAGGCAACTCTTTGCACCTGGCCTAGCTTGAGTTTTGCTATTTGTTGCCTCTTGGGCCACCATACAACAGCTCCATAGGCCAACATTGGTCTTATGACAGCAGCCATTAGGGGTATGTATATCCAAGTTTGCAACTCTCAAAAAAATGTGGAAAAATTTTTACACACCAAAAACCGCGACATTTTTGGACTTGTTTCAGATTTTGCTCTATATATCCTAATCCATGCATTTTTCGTCATTAAATTTGTGACAAATTAAGCCCAACCGGAGCTCCGTAGATCAATTGGTTACCGAATTATGGCACTTTGAAAATAGGCCAGTTTTTCCAAAAATTGAAAATTTTAGTTTTAGACCTTCTTTGGACCGAAATTGCATCGAAACCGTTGATCCTACGAATAGAAAATCTCAAAAAAACCCATTAAGATAAAATCTCATTTTTCCATAAATGTACCTAACCACTTTTGTGTTGCATGAATTGAGATAAACAATGCAAAACGTGTTATGATCATATAGGAGGTATGTAAGTTGAATAGATTATTGGTAGGTACCAATATTATTAGTCAACAAGCTAATGTGTGCAAAAAAGGGTAGAGTGGCAAGCGCTCTTGCTTTTGAGGATTTAAGGATTGTAGCGGTTTTTTGTTGTGCGTAGGCTTGGTTCCCCTCTTCCAACCCTCTCTCCTCTTTCACGCCGCACTATCCCGTTTCTTATCTATGGGCTCCGAGCTCACAGTACAGTTTTTGTTTCTCCTGTATTTATTAGCTCGTATTTCAATATGTAAGATTGTGTTCAATTTATTTGTGAATTATTTTCTTTACGGACGAACAATAATAATATGTTACATAAAATACATAAAAATAAAATAGAAACATAAAACATTTGAATAGGTATCTGGAATAAAGGCGTATGTTACCAAAAATGTAAAATCGTTTTTTCATTTTTAATGAAAATTTAGGGTGTATGTTAAAAAACAGAAAATAAAATAATCATTGTGAAATATTCTGGTACTTCCAACTTTAAAACGCTCTCCTGAAAAGTGAAAAGTAGTGGAAAACAAACAATGTCAGTGAAAATTTTGGAAATGTTATTTTCTCTAGGAAAGAAAAAGTCCTCTCTTTGGCAACGCCTACCACCATCAAGATCCACAAGAAGAGAGTCGATGTCGAGCCACTCACCATCTTCCAGCGCATGTGTATCATGAAACAGTCAGACCTACAGTTGAAGGCCCACTTCACACACGAGCTCGCTCCATATCCAATGGCCCTATTTTCCGACGAAAGGATGCGTAAAGGCACAAAATCAGCTTTTTACGCTGCTTTCACTCAAGCCACAGAGAACGTCAGTGTGCAGGCAAAAACATTTTCTGTCGTCGATGGAGTATACCTCCTCCATAGAGTCGTGTGGCATCGAAATGATTCGGTACGGGCTATCACAGCAAGCTACATAAGCTACATATTTAACCACTTTGGGGGAAATGTGTGTGTAGTCTTCGACGGGTATCCTGAGGATGGCGCCCAAAATAGCACCAAATTTGCAGAGCGATCACGACGCTACTCTGCAGCATCAGCGGAAATTGTGTTTGACGCATCGACCATCATCACAGCCCCCCAAGAGAAGATGCTCTCGAATGATAAAAACAAGGTTCGTCTCATTGAGCATCTCTGTTCTGCTTTTGCTCTCGAGGGGATTGAGACAAAAATATCAAAAGAAGACGCAGACCGCGATATAGTCGTGACTGCTCTGCAAAAAAGTAACCCCAATGACCATGTCATCATCTTTGGAGAGGATGTGGATTTGCTCGTGCTCCTCTGTGGTCTAGGATCCACTAAAACAAACGTATACTTCCAGAAGAGTGGCAGAGGTGAGGCGGGTTGCGTCCGATTCTCCACCAGCTCATTCAACCAAGGCAAAGTGGAGCTACCACCTGGATTTGAACTTTTCATCCACGCATTTACTGGGTGCGACACCACCTCTGCCCTCTTCTGGCAGGGGAAGATGAAAATGTGGGGCCACTTCAGACAAAATCAAGCCCTAGTGGACCAAGCAACAGTTTTCCTCCAGACAGACACACCAACAAGTCGCAGAAGCCGGTGACAAGTATCTAGTTGCCCTATATGGAGGAGACGAAACGAGGAACACCCTCAACAAGACAGCAGCCAATGCCAAAGCGAATTTGGCCCGTTTGCCCCCAACCACAGAGGCTGCGTCGTATCATCACTACCGCACGTACCACCAGGTGCAAAAGTGATTTTGAGAGAACTACGAGGCTTACAGACTCTGCGCTTAATTTAAAGCTAATTAAATTGCCAATAAATTATATTTCATAGTGCCGTAATTCGGTAATCAATTGATCTAGGGAGCTCCGGTTAGGCTTAATTTGTCACAAATTTAATACTCTTAAAAACGTATAGAATACTTTCGGACGAAAAATGCATGGATTAGGAGATATAGAGCAGAATCTGAAACAAGTACAAAAATTTCGCGTTTTTGGAGTGTAAAAATTTGTTCACAACTTTTTGAGAGTTGCAAACTTGGGTATACATAGCCCTAATGGGTCCAAATAACATACTAAAAAATCAGAGATACATAATGTTTTGTTAATTTATTGTCGATTTTGACTGGCCTAACTGGAACGTGCTACATTTTAGATGCATATGGCCCGTGGCTCTGTACCGAATCGCGTATTATTACAAATTTTGACTACTTCTTATTATAACTTGTGATTTCTGTAATATGGAGTGTATTATATATACAAAGACAGTGCGTAAAGACAAGTAGCAACAAGTAACATCGCTGAATTCAATGTTAATGGAAGTAGAAAAGTACCCAAGTGTCGAGATTTCCTAAATAGTCCTAAAGTAGATTTCCTAAATGTAACTGTCCTAAAGTGACAGAATACATTATCCAAAACTGTTCTGAATTTATAAAGGAGAACGAAGTGTTATCATTGCAGGTGGTTTTGAGGACCCCGAAAAGGTTGTATTAATGAGTAAACAAACTTTAATACAAATGTTAAATGATATATATAGTAATCAAGAGGACATTTTATACGATTCTAAATTCAGTAAAAAAAATTCACAGACATCGCAATCCTTGCAACTATCGGAGACATTGGAAATGATAACAAAATATATGAAACATAATATACCGATCCTTTTGAGTTGTTTCGAATACGTTAAATACTATGGTGCGCGTGCATGCTTGTGGCAATTTCCAGATTGGCTTTAGAATGCTTATGTTTATTAAGTGTTTATTAGTAATGTTTGGCGTGCGATTGGGTCCCTAGCATTTTATAAATTTAGAATAACACGTTAGTTAATAATTTAATATAATATTGAGTATGGATACTGTTACAATTTGCAACAAGAATGCGCAGAACGTACTACGCACCGAGTTATTGTCTCATTATCAATACAAGTTGCGTTGTATTTATCTTACTCGCTTGCTCTAACAGGATAGGTCGATTAACTGTTTATTATAGGTACACACAAGGTTATATATATAAATATAAACATAATTTTTTAGCATTTTATTTTTGAAAAACTTAAGTATTACTAATATAATACACATCTCAATTTACGAGTTAGGTATGTAGTAAGGAATAATAAACATAATTTTTAATTAACCAACATATTGGATTTGCAGTTAAACTTAAAAAAACAATCACAGATCTTACATATTACGCAAGTATCGCAGGCGTATTGAAAATACCAGACACAACTGGTAAAATTTCCTCAATTGAATTGAATAAAAATAAAACTCAGTTGTGTTACGATTTTTTTGTTCGTTTGACCCTGAAGGTCTTGTCGTTTTAAACAGGTTATCTTGCATGGGGTGGTCAAAAATTACAGTCTCATTTTTTTTGTATTCGAATGAATGCTAATCTTTAAAAAAGTTTTTGTTTGCCTAAAAATAGTGATGACTTTGTCAAAAATTGTGTTGTATACACAGGGTGGTTAAGAATTACAAAATCTTAAAATTTGAAAAGAGGAACTGTTATTTTTGATCACCCCGTATAAAAACAATTGTGGCTAAATCATCATTAGTTTTAAATACGTGATCAAAAAATACAAACTTTACTCTTGAATTCATTTTGTAATTTTTGACCACCCCGTATAAAAACAATTTTTGTCGACATTACTTTAAGCAAGCAAAAACTTTTAAAAATAATAGCGTCATCTTGAAAACTAAACATTTTTTGAGATTTTGTGATGTGCGACCACCCCGTATAAAAAGTATGATTTTTGTCGAAGAGTAAACTGTGATTTTTGATCACCCCGTATAAAAACAATTGCGGCAAAATCATCATTAGTTTTTTATAAGTGGTGATCAAAAAATACAAACTTTACTCTTACCGAATTTTAAGATTTTGTAATTTTTGACCACCCCGTATAATAAACATAATTTTTGTCGACATTACTTTAAGCAAGCAAAAACTTTTATAAATAATAGCGTTTTCCCGAAATCTAAAAATTTTTTGAGATTTTGTAATTTGTGACCACCCCGTATAAAACATATGATTTTTGTCGACGTCACTACTATTTTTTAGGCAAATAAAAACTTTAATAAATAATATTTTATTTTTATAATTTTTGACCACCCCGTATAATAAACATAATTTTTGTCGACATTACTTTAAGCAAGCAAAAACTTTTATAAATAATAGCGTTTTCCCGAAAACTAAACATTTTTTGAGATTTTGTAATTTGTGACCACCCCGTATAAAACATATGATTTTTGTCGACGTCACTACTATTTTTTGGGCAAGTAAAAACTTTAATAAATAATATTTTATTTTTATAATTTTTGACCACCCCGTATAATAAACATAATTTTTGTCGACATTACTTTAGGCAAGCAAAAACTTTTAAAAATAATAGCGTTTTCCTGAAAACAACATTTTTTGAGATTTTGTACTGTGCGACCACCCCGTATAAAAAATATGATTTTTGTCGAAGAGTAAACTGATTTTTGATCACCCGGATAGAAATAATTGTGGCAAAATCATTATTAGTTTTTTATACGTGGTGATCAAAAAGTACAAATTTTACTCTTACCGAATTTTAAGATTTTGTAATTTTTTACCACCCCGTATAATAAACATAATTTTTGTCGACATTACTTTAAGCAAGCAAAAACTTTTGTAAGTAATAGCGTTTTCCCGAAAACTAAACACTTTTTGAGATTTTGTAATTTGTGACCACCCCTTATAAAAATATGATTTTTGTCGACGTCATTACTATTTTTTGAGCAAGTATAAGCTTTTATAAACAATAAAATTTTCTCGACAATGTATAATTTTATAGGTGGTGATCACAAAAGTACAAACTTTACTCTTACCGAATTTTAAGATTTTGTAATTTTTGGCCACCCCGTATAATAAACATAATTTTTGTCGACATTACTTTAAGCAAGCAAAAACTTTTATAAATAATAGCGTTTTCCCGAAAACTAAACATTTTTTGAGATTTTGTAATTTGTGACCACCCCCTATAAAACATATGATTTTTGTGAAAATGTTATTAATAAATAATATTTTATTTTTATAATTTTTTACCACCCCGTATAATAAACATAATTTTTGTTGACATTACTTTAGGCAAGCAAAAACTTTTAAAAATAATAGCGTTTTCCTGAAAACAACATTTTTTGAGATTTTGTACTGTGCGACCACCCCGTATAAAAAATATGATTTTTGTCGAAGAGTAAACTGATTTTTGATCACCCCGTATAGAACTAATTGTGGCAAAATCATTATTAGTTTTTTATACGTGGTGATCAAAAAGTACAAATTTTATTCTTACCGAATTTTAATATTTTGTAATTTTTGACCACTCCGTATAATAAACATAATTTTTGTCGACATTACTTTAGGCAAGCAAAAACTTTTGTAAGTAATAGCGTTTTCCCGAAAACTAAACACTTTTTGAGATTTTGTAATTTGTGACCACCCCTTATAAAAATATGATTTTTGGCGACGTCTTTACTATTTTTTGAGCAAGTATAAGCTTTTATAAACAATAAAATTTTCTCGACAATGTATAATTTTATACGTGGTGATCACAAAAGTACAAACTTTACTCTTACCGAATTTTTGAGATTTTGTAATTTTTGGCCACCCCGTATAATAAACATAATTTTTGTCGACATTGCTTTAGGCAAGCAAAAACTTTTATAAATAATAGTTTTTCCCGAAAAGTAAACACTTTTTGAGATTTTGTAATTTGTGATCACCCCGTATAAAAAATATGATTTTTGTCGTTGTCGTTACTATTTTTTGGACAAGTAAAAACTTTTATAAATAATAGCGTTTTTCCGAAAACTATTTTTTTTTTGAGATTTTGTAATTTGTGACCAACCCGTATATAAAATATGATTTTTTCGACGTCATTACTATTTTTTGGACAAGTAAAATTAACGGAATTACTACTTATACTTGAACAGTTTTGATATTACAGGCAAAACTAATATTCATAAGATTGTTATAATTTTTTAGGGATAATTTCATAGGACGTAATAAAAGAGAGGCCGTAGGCAATGTTATAGTTTTACCACTTGCTGTAAACCTTTGAAGTCCGTTAGTAATAAATGTGATTTGTTTATCGTTATTGCAGCGGCTTCAGTTAAAACGGATAACAATAAATAGTGAAAGCTTATTGGGTCTTTCTAAATGTTCGTTAGGCATTCTTTATCCTGATTTGTAGAAATTTGAACTAGGCTAATATAAAATGTATTGTAACCGAAGGTAGGGACACTTTTTGTTTGACCAGCTCACGGGTCGTTGATTGTAGCGAATGTATCTTCTTGTATCTGTGTATCTGTTAAAGTATTTTTAATATAAGTATCATCCTGATAAGTGCATTTTATTTATTAGCGAGTGTTATAACAAGATTAATAATTAATAAACACTAGCGGCCAAGTGACCCAGGCAGCTTTCACGATGGGGAACTATGCAGTGAATGCTGTCAGGCATTCTTTTTTATTTAAAAAATTATAAATAAGAAACAATTCAAATAATAAATTCATTGTTCAAATTCATCAGTTTACTCTTTTAAATGTGTATGCTGCTGAATGTATATTCTTAAAACGCGGCCGCTCATTAGCTAAATCAGAATCTCTTATTTAGTGATTTATGATTTCATTTTTGCTATCATAATTGACAATGGGAACCTACTCATGTTGTATATACTACAAATTCGTGTAAACACTTAACGCCCGGTGTCGACTCTTTTAGGATAGGACCGTACCAGCTGAGCGATACGTTTATTGTTTAGGTAGACGTATTTAATTGCCTTCAGGGCGAGACAGTTTCGATAACAGTAAAGTATTTATGGGCTGCTTTGACGGCCCTATGAAAGGAATAATATGTAGAGGTTTTGTTAGTTAGTTTAGAATAATATATGTTTGTAGCCACTCGAATTATTAAATTTATGAAAATTATGATTATGAAAATATCCCGATTATTCCCATCACTACTAGCAATGCGACACCTCTTCCAATATAGCTGCACTGAATACTCCCCACTCCTCAGTACTCTTCACGAGCCGAGCGCTGCGGTATCTACATGTATTGCGTCACTCGATCGCGACACCGCTGTCTTTTGGCCTTGAACGAAAACTTCTAACTTGGTACCCATATACTCTTGTCTAAACATAAACATTTCCAATACAATAATTATGTTTAGAGATATGACAGTGAAGACGTTAAAAAACACTTTTCACAAAAACATATTTTTTTCTAGTTTTTTCGAAATAAAAAAAATCCTGACCACCAAAAAATGTCGTAAATCGTGTACACAATCACCTAATTAATGAATCGCACCAAAGCCGGTTTGGTTTTAGGCAAGATTTTTTTCTCGAAAACTAAACGACTTTACTTCCCAATTTCGCCGTTCTATAATTATTTAGCTCTCACTTTTTACGCGACACTCTTCGTTTTAAGCTTTACCATACCTAACAGCCTATCGCAAAAAATCAGACCTATTACGTCGTGAAAATCAAGCATCCGACTATATAATTAATAATACTCGTACTGTTATTACTAGTGTTGCGGATATGGATAGATTGATTGGTTCTGTTTGATTTGAAACACCCGAGGATCGCGACTGCAGCTCTATTGGGTCTGTTTTTTTGTTTTGTACTCGTCTAAGAACTGCGAACAATCAATCCGCCTACCGTTAAATACAAGTAAAACGTTGCTTCAAGAATTCAAGGTCAGTTGCATGCAGTTCACTGTCTGTCTTCACTCCGGGATGATGTCGATGGCCGATGTCCACTTGCATCACATTATATACACGTCTGCACGACTACCTGACCTGTGTCTGGACACCAACAACAGTAACCCATACTAATGGCTCGAGTTATAGCTTTAGACAACCTCAGACAAACAACCATAATTTGAAGATGAACAGTGCCGGATTACCCATTAGGCCCGTTAGGTCCGGGCCTAGGGGCCCGGTTCTGGAGGTGTAAATAATAATAATAATAATAATAATACCATTATTAAATCAATTAATAAATGTACTTAATATAAAACAAAATTATGTAGGCACTGGATTTTTCTGCTATGCGCTGACAAATGTGTTTAGGTTTAGATGTTTGTGTTCTTTGCAGTCTATCGGTTTTGGTTTTAACTCAATAATAAGGAAGATTTATGACATTTATGACTGCACGTGTGCTTGCCGGCGTGCGATGTGCGGTTTACGTCAAAGGATGCAGCTATCAGCCGATGTATATTTTCATTTTCAAAGAAAATACCGAAAGCCCTTGTTCTAATTTTTTTATTGTATTTATGTACCTATCACGCGGTGATCAGGTTTAGTACAACGACGACCAGCACCCAGCACCCGCTTAAATGTATTTCCTTTGAACTTTAAATTTGAGTTTGACTGCCGAGTGCCGAGTTCCTAGTCGATTCGAATCTGATAAAGATTTGTTTAAAAAAAGTAGATATTTTAGTTACCTATTTTAAATAATGTAGAAGCATGAATCAGGATCACAAAAACGCAAAGAAAAGCTAAAGAAAGAAAAAGATGCCAAGCGTTTAAAAGTTTCCATTGAACATTTTCTAAAACCTCGCGGGCCGAATCAGGAATTAGCTTCTACATGTAAGTAAAAATTTCTATATTACTTTCTGGCTAGACTTTACTTATAAAAATGTATTTTAATTAAACATTCGCGCAAAAACTAGTGAACAACAATAACTTTAAAAGGAAAAAAATAACATTTTGAATTAAGTATTTTTGTTTTTGGAATAGGTAGGCACTGGCACCTATTTTCCAAACTACTTACCTACTTTGTGAAAAATAGGCATATAAAAACTAGAAAATGGAACATTGTTTTTGTTTCTTTTTTTGTAGATGTCAAATGATAAACCAGCCCCACCTGAGATATCTGGGTTGGTTTCAGAACCAGTTGCTATTAATTTTCAAACTGAAAATGCTCCTGTTCTTGAACAAAATGCAGTTGATGAAGAACCGTCGCATAGTGTTCCATCTGACACTGACATAGTTCGCGAAGAGTCCGAAAGTGCTCCGTTACTATTACTAAAATTACCATCACCGAAAATTATAAATGAAGACTTAGTATTAATTTCTGATACAGAAGCATATTCTGAAGATCCAGCCCTTTGGCCTGAACAACTAACCGAAAAATTTCGTCAGTACATACTTTCCAACGTCCTGATAATAGTACATTACATACCGAGCGGGAAAGTACTCTATTTCAGCCGAGCGGCAAGGTAGTTTACCGAGGTGCGAAGCACCGAGGTAAACTACAGACGCGAGGCTAGAATGAGTTCCCGCGAGGTTTGTATACTATTTTACTCACAATCGGTTAGTAGTTTATGGATTTCTAATACTCACAATCTACCAATAATAATTTCGTTTCAAATATCTGTATCCATTTTCATTATATCATAAGATGAATTATTTTAAGTAACCTGTGAGATCGTTGCTAGGTAACAAAACAAGTTTGTTGAATCTGACATTTAGGCGATACACGACGCCATTAATTGTACATATAATCAAATTGTGTTTATTTTACAAAAATGTCTGATAGTGAATTTGAATGTACGCCACCAGAAGTGCGGGTAGCTGCAGAGAGAGCTACTGAAGGAATAATTCCTGAAAAAAGGAGGGAGAGGTATGAAAACACCTATGAACTATACAGTAAATGGTGCGTGGCTAAAGGTGTGCAGCATACCTCTGAGACGGTACTTCTTGCTTATTTTTGTGAAATAAGCAAACAAAGTAAAGCCTCCACATTATGGTCAAGATATTCGATGTTGCGAGCAGTATTAAACTTTAGGCATAATGTTGATATTAGTAATTACGCAAAATTGAAGGCATTTTTGAAAAGGAAGAATGTGGGATATCAAGCTAAAAAGTCAAGTGTTTTTTCTGAAGCAAACATCGATACATTTTTAAACAATGCCCCGATAGAATATCTTCTTCAAAAGGTAATTTTAATTTATTTAGTGCATATTAAATATATGTTATATTAAATTTTTTTAGGTTGCTTTAATTATTGGCATTTCCAGAGCCTGTAGGTGCGATGAACTTTTAAAAATGAAAATAAGTGACCTGGATATTTTAGAAAATCGAATTACAATAGTGATTCCTGTCACAAAAACCTGCTCTTCCCGTACATTTGTAATTACAAAATCGGAATGGATAAATATAATAAAGCAATACTGTGACCTTCGTAATAACATTGACTCTGATAGATTTTTTTTACAAATAAGATTTGGTAAAATTACACGACAGCCTTTTGGGCATAATGCTATAGGAAGTTTTCCCAAAAAAATAGCAACTTATTTAAAGCTGGAAAATGTTAACAGGTTTACAGGACATTGTTTTAGACGTACTTCAACAACATTATTAGCAAATACAAGTGGAGACATCCTACAGTTGAAAAAGTTGGGGGGTTGGAAATCCAACACCGTAGCAGAGGGATATGTGGAGAATTCATTACATGGACAAATAAAAATTGCTAATATGTTGTCTCATGTAGAAAATCCAGAAACGTCGGCGTCTTCATCTATTTCTGAAACTCATAATTTTGAGCAACACGGTCTTACTTTAACCGTTAATAGTAATCATAATTCCAATGTAACTATTAATATTTATAATTCCAAATAGTTTTCTTTTTGTTATTGTTGTTGTTGTTTCTGAATTAAATAAATGTTGAGTGGATTCTATTCTTTCTAAACCATCTTTTAATCAAAAATGACATTGACATTTCCAGGTAAGAAAAGTGACAGATGCTAGCCGGGAAAGTTCTTTCCCGGCTAGCTGGGAAAGTAAAGTAAGTAATAAGTCGCTTCCCGATTACTTCAAAGGTTAGAAATCCATAAATTACTAACCGATTGTGAGTAAAATATATGATGATGATAATTCTTCTGGAATCCAAGATGGTAAAAAGTTACGGACTTTTCAAACCAGTTGTTTTACAAAAGTCTTGGCCAATGGGGAAAAAGTTAAACGTGATTGGCTTGTATATAGTGGTACTACTAATAAGGTTTATTGTTTTATATGCAAATTATTTTCTCCTGATAATTCATCTCTTTGTCGTGGAGGCATGTGTGATTGGAAAAATACTAATGCAAGATTATCAGATCATGAAAACTCTTTATTGCACAGAAAAGCCATGTTTGTCGCAATATCTAGGGTAAAACTAGAAGGCCGCATTGATTCACAACCAGAAAAACAGTTTGATACTTTTTTTGGAACTTTTAAAGCGCATAGTAGCAACGGTAAAATTTCTCGCTAGTCGGGGATTGTCCTTTAGAGGAAGCACCGAAGAACCATTTAATTCACACAATTGTAATTATTTAGGTTGCTTGGAATACTTAAGTGAGTTTGACCAGTTCCTAGCAAATCATTTTTCAAAGTACGGGAATGCAGGACGCGGTGTAACAAGTTATCTTTCTTCGACTGTCTGCAATGAATTCATGGAAATAATGGGAGCGGAGGTTAAAAAAAACATTATAGAAGAAATTAAGAAGGCCAAATATTTTAGTATTATCGTGGATTCGACCCCAGATATGTCCCATATCGACCAACTTACTTTTATTGTTCAGTATGTGCATCCACATGAAAATGAGCAAGTGGAAAGATTCCTTGGATTTTTTCCTATAAAGGCTCACAAAAGTGCTTATTTAGAGCAGACTGTTATTATACTCCTTGAGGAATGCCAGCTCTCAATTGAAAATTGTCGTGGCCAGAGCTACGACAATGCTTCAAATATGTCAGGTCAGTATAGTGGGCTTCAACTTCAAGCTCGAATGAAAAGCCACGCACCAGAAGCCTTTTACATTCCATGCGCTAGTCATTCTCCCAATCTTGTAATTAACACAACTGTTGAGAGCGTTAGAGCTTCAGCGGATTACTTCGATATGCTACAAACCTTGTACAGTTTTTTTTCTTCGTCTACACACCGCTGGGAATTATTAACAAAAGCATTAAATGAAGCAAACAAATCGCTTAAGGTTAAACGTTTGTCAGATACGAGATGGTCTGCAAGAGCTGATGCTACTAATTCTTTGAAAGACGGATATGTAGAAATTACGAATTTGTTATATTCCATGTCTCTTGATGGGAGCCAATCAACAAAAACCAGATCAGATGCTAATACTTTAGCATGCAAATTAAATCAGTGGGATACAGCATTAATGACAATTATGTGGGACACTCTATTACAACGATTCAATGCTGTATCAAAAAAACTGCAAGATTCAAAGATAACTTTAGGCATAGCAACTGATCTTTACAACTCTCTGTCACGGTTCGTTCAATCAATGAGAAATGCAGGAGTAGAAGCCTTAGAAGAAAAAGCAGCATTGCTTACAAATGAGAGGCAGTACAATTGTGATAAAAGGCGTGCCCCTAAAAAAAAGATTTTTTGATGAAATTGGGATAGAATATGAAACTAATATGCGTGGGAAAGAAAAATTTATTTTTTTAAAAATATTATGTTAAACAAATGAAAATAGCCTAAATTGATCTATTTTTTGAGATATTAATCATTTAAAAAAGTTCCAATACAAAACGCGTTTTTGTTATATTTACTCAAAACTTTAAAATTGCGACATGACACCTTGTGTCATGTCGCCAGGTGTAGCAGGCAATGTCACAGAGGCTGGCTTTACAGTAAGCGGTCGTGAGTTCGAAGTACGTGTTCAAGTTAACTTCCGACAAGTTAGGTCTTGTCGATATAATTCCAAATAAAGTTTAATATACCATCTGAAAGCTTAAAAACCGAGGTTTCAAATGATACCACTTTGATTAGCATCGGACCTATTCTGATAATGTTATAGGCCTAAGAATATGTGAAATACAAATTGATTCAAGGGAAATGGTGTTTTTGCAACGAAAAAGAAACGAAATTCTCAGTTAAAATTAATTTAATGATTATTTCAAAACATGGTATTGCCACCCCTACTCCTAATAACACTTTCAAAGCGATTACGCATGGATCTGATAACTTTTATTATGTGTTCTTGAGGTATTGCTTCCCACTCTGCAATCAGCGCAACTCTCAGTTCTATCACTCTTTCCGGTGCAGCATTTCTGGCAGCAAAAAAAGTAGAGGTCCTTAACGTTACCTGTGATAGAATAATTGAAGAGATACGAAAAAGGGCAGATAAGTATTTAAAGGTGAATGATAATTTCCGTGTCTTCTTCAATTATGCCAATATGAGCGACGATGAAATTAAAAAATCGGCTGAAAAAATTAGATTGCTATTTGAAAAAGATATAAACGATGAATTTGAAAATGAACTTTTACATTTCATATCGTTTTTAACAGAATCACAAAAGAATTTGTCTCCCTCAGATATTTATAAAATAATAAAGGAAAATGATGTTCAGTCAACTTTTCCTAACGTTGAAATTCTATTAAGAATATACAGGGTGGCGCAGATGGATCGGGTGGTTTTGAAGTGGACTGTACGTCTGGAGTGGGGGAGCCAGGTGTTCGGCGGTCTTCGTGCTGTGGTGGGTGGGACGGGAAGTTTCAGTTGCAGACTGGCAGTCAGTCGCGATGGCTACGTGGTCCGTTGAGCATCGTGTTTTCGCAGTGGAAGAGTTTATACGCAATAACGCCTTTCGCCGGCGTTTCAACATCCCACCTCGCGGTAGTGTTCCTAAGCGAGATACGATATTGAGTTGGGTGCATAATTTCCGCACTACTGGTTCATGTGCTCCAAAATGGACGTCTAGACCTCGAACAATAAGAACGCCTGAGAACGAGGAGCGTGTGAGACGCGATGTCATTACGAGCCCACGTCGATCAACGAGACATCGTGCTCAAGCTCTTGGAATGTCACGTCGGAGCCTTCAAAGGATTCTTAACAAAGAACTGAAATTCCACCCCTATAAAATCATGGTGGTCCAGAAGATTCTCCCAACAGACCATCTTCAAAGGCTTCAGTCTAGCCAACGGATGTTGGAGTTATTGGAAGATGAAAACTTGATTATCATGATGACGAGGCTCACTTTCACATTAACGGCTACGTCAACAAGCAAAATTGCCGTTACTGGGCCGACACTAACCCAAGAGAGCTGCACCAACGGCCTCTCCATAGTGACAAAGTGACGGTTTGGTGTGGGGTTTCTAAGGTAGGGATAATTGGGCCTTACTTTTTTGAAAATGAAAGGGAGCAGGCGGTTACTGTTAATTCGCAGCGTTATGTGAACATGATTGAAGAATATCTTCTCCCACAACTTGAAGAGAACAATTACGACATGGACAATATGTGGTTCCAACAAGACGGGGCAACTGCACATATCAATGCAAGGATATCAATGCAAGCTGTACGCGCTCTGTTCCCTGGCCGTTTGATTTCCCGTAATGGAGATCTCCATTGGCCCCCTCGCTCACCGGACCTCACGGTATGTGACTTCTTCTTATGGGGATATTTAAAAGCAAGGGTGTACATGAACACACCCCGGACCATTCAGGAATTGAAGGCAGCAATTCACAACGAAATCACATTAATTCCTGGTGATGTGCTTGAGCGGGCAATGCGGAACGTTAAGGACCGACTCCAAGAATGCGTCGCTCGAGAAGGAGGGCATTTGATGGATGTAATTTTTAAAAACTAACTTTACTAATTTTTTGTTAATAAACTTCCATTGCAACTACACGTTTTGCACTTTATTTCAATCCAATACCTTTAAAATTGACAGTTTGACAAGTATTTTAAAACCACCCGATCCATCTGCGCCACCCGTTATTTAACAATTCCTGCATCCAATGCTACAGGAGAAAGATCGTTCTCCACCTTGAAAAGGGTTAAGAATTACTTGCGGAATACTATGGAACAACAGCGTTTAACCGCATTATCAATACTTAATATTGAATCGACGATCACTCACACTTCGAGAGAGCAATTCAAAAGTTTTCAGAGGTAAAAGCAAGACGTAAACTCTAGGTCTTTTACGTGAATAACTTGTATTATGTACATAATATGATAATTATTATGTTAGGTCAGAGGATTTATATATTATACCTAAGCACAAGTCTAGTTTTATTGTAAATACTATAGGTAGTTATATGGTACCTGTAAAATGTTTATTTAAGTACCTTTATGATCGTTAATATAATTCACTGATAAAGGAAATGTTTTTTGTACCTGTGTAAATTTTACTCTATTTTATAAGGGGACGGGGGCCGGGAATTAGCAGTGGGCCTAGGGCCTAAAAGTTGTTTAATCCGGCAGTGAAGATGAAAACTGATCACTTTTCGCAATATCATTCGTGCATGTACTGTTTATAACATCGAAATATGAGGCGTACAATGTTTTCAAAGGATACCCACAATTGCCGCAATGGGAGATCGGGGCAATAGTTAACCTTTCCTACAGCAAGCTAAAATCGTCACTATAAAGGCGCTTTCATTCAACAAGTTGTTATGTTTCGATAGAATACTAATAACTAATCAATTTTAACACAAAACCCATCAAAATAACGACAGTGAAATTTCCAGACCTACTGATATCGTTAATGCGTTTGGTGACTACTTCAACAGCGTCTTCATTCAATCACAACCAGTTAATCCATCTGAGTTTTCTTTACACAACAATCTAGGACTTTACATAGACTTACTGAATATCTTATATGAAGATGTTTTACAAAATCTGAAACGATCTAAGGATACTTTTACAATGGGCGTAGATGGTAATCCCAGTTTTGTTCTAAGAGACTGTGCGTATGTTTTTGCCGAGCCACTACAGATCTTATTCAATTGCATCCTACGTAATTCTTCCCCGTCTTATTGGAAAAAAACATATGATTGCCCAATACCAAAAGAGGGAAATCAAAATGATGTTTCAAATTATAGAGGCATTTCACTACTGTGTAATTTCTCTAAAATCTTTGAAAACATCCGGTATAGTAAACTTTACTACTCTACTAGGCAGCTTATTTCGTCACGTCAACATGGGTTCATACAAAGGAGGTCAACAATATATAATTTAGCGGTGTTTACTCAGTATGTCTCTGAGGTTTTGGATAATAGAGGACAGGTCGATGTCGTCGATACGGACTTCCAAAAAGCATTTGATCAGATTGGCCATAACATACTCCTTTTGAAACTAGAAAGTATTGGTTTTTCTGAAGCATTAATTAAATTATTCACATCCTACTTAAGCGATAGACACTTTATGGTCAGATATCAAAATTTCAATTCAATATCATTTTCTCCAACTTCGGGAGTTCCACAAGACTCCAATCTGGGCCCCATATTGTTTTTATGTTTATTAATGATCTTCCTGAAGTCATTACTGGTGAGCATTTGTTAGTTGCCGATGATTTTAACCTCTAGACTCAGACTGCATTAACAGAATG
This sequence comes from Tetropium fuscum, assembly GCA_964058915.1. Classification (NCBI taxonomy): domain Eukaryota; kingdom Metazoa; phylum Arthropoda; class Insecta; order Coleoptera; family Cerambycidae; genus Tetropium; species Tetropium fuscum. The sequence goes on along the minus strand of CAXKVY010001923.1, from coordinate 17,877 downwards.
TCTTCATGGTGTGAGACAAATCATCTTAAACTAAATATAGCCAAATGTAACGTAATGACTTATACTCGCAAAACTTCATCTTATACAACTACTTCATTGGGAATAACATCATCAGCCGAGTTGATGTATTCAAAGATTTGGGTATTTATTTTGACAGCAAACTCACTTTTGTTGGACATATAAACCATATAGTTTCTAGTGCCTTTAAATCTTATGGCTTCATTTACCGCAATTGCCGGGACTTTTCTAATATACGCTTCAAATCTCTGCTTTATGCTCTGGTGAGGTCAAAACTAGAATACGGGTCGATTATATGGTATCCGATTTATCACGTTCATTGTCAACATTTAGAATCGATCCAAAGAAAGTTCTTATAAAGTTTTTGATCTTTTTGCAAGATGGATCTTATCCTCCTAGAGGTCTGGATCAGAATTATTTACTTGCGAGATTTAATTTTGACTCTTTAGAAACCAGACGCAATATCATGCTAATTAGTTTCTTATTTAATATCTTGAATGACAAGCTTGATTGCCCTGATCTTTTAAATAAAATAAATTTTCTGATACCTCACCGAAATTTTAGACAGCAAACTTTATTTTACTATGCTTCTAGATCAAATATTTTAAGAAAGTCCCCAATATCTCTAATGTGTGAACTGTTCGATCGTATCGCTTCTGATTGTGATATTCACTGTGATAATTTGAAGAGTATATGTAACTGGTTAGCTCGGTTAGCTTTAGGTACTTGTTTGATTTGTTGTAGTAAATTATATTTTGTTTGTTTTATTTTGTTATATATGCATAGTATGCATATGCATATTTAGTTTGGCTAATAGGTATTACGTCTTATGTACTGTATTGCTGTTTTGTATTATTTTACTTCTACTTATATTTTTATATTTTAATTATTACTTGTATTGCTTTTATTCCTGTAATTAGTTTTTTCCTGTTGGAATAAATAAATATTATTATTATTATTATTATTATTACTTTCTGAGGGACACTTTGTTAAAGAGTGCCTAGTAGATGTTGCAGAACTTTTGTGTCCAGAGAACAAGACAGGGATTGAGAACGTGAGCTTATCGCGACGTATTGTTGTTCGACGTATAGATATGATGGCTAGTGATATCAAAAAAACATTGACCGATAGATTGGCTGATTTTCAAGCATTTTCGATGGCTTTGGATGAGAGTACAGATTTATCTGACACAGCCAAGCTACCTATTTTTATACGAGGTGTTGATGAAGAATTTGCAGAGACAGAGGAATTACTGGCTTTACGGTCGTTACAAGAGATCACTACTGGAAAAGATATTTTTACAAAGGTGCAAAATACTTTTGAGCAATATAGTTTGAAATGGTGTAAATTACTTGGAGTGTGCACAGATATGGTGCGCCTTCAATGGTCGGTTCACGAAAAGGTTTTATCGGAATTCTGAAGGAACAACCGCTATGAATGTACAAGAATGTGATTTAATAATTCTACATCGCATATTATTCATCAAATACCATTAATTTCAATAGATCCCGCGGTCTTAATTGTCAGTTTAGAGCATTTTTGGACTCTCTACAGAACACGATAATGTGACATATTATTGCGAAGTAAGATGGCTAAGCAAAGGTAAGATCCTTAAAAAGGTTTTATGATCTTTGAAAAGAAATAGCTGATTTTATGGAAATGAAAGAGAAAACATTGCCGCAAATGTGACTTTGTGACTTGGCATTCCTGGTAGACATCACAGGACACTTAAACGACCAGAACTTGAGGCCTCAAAAACAAGGGCAATTGGTAAATCAGCTGCTCAGTCATCTTAAAGCTTTTCAAAGCTCCGGTTCACCTACCAAAGGGAGTTGATCGCTTCAAGAAGACGTCTAAATTTGCTGATGTGGAACTAAGCGAATTTACAGAAGATACCTTTCCGAAGAAAAGTATCCACACCTGAGAGTATATTTACATTATTCAAATTAACTTGTGGACACTGTTCTCTTCAAAGTGTAAAGTTCACTTGGACGGATTTAGTCTCGTTGATCTTAATTTTCCATTTATGGAGCCATGTTTGTATTTGATTTAGATGGTTTTGCAGTCTTCTTGTGGTCAGTACTGGATTTTCATGTGATGCAAGGATGACAGTGTCATCAGTGAGGGTTCCCGTGGTGGTATTTCTGTCAATTGGTAGGTCTGCCGTGTATAATGGGTATAGTAGAGGTCCAATGACACTGCCTTGGGGCACCCGAGATTTTATTGGGAAGTTATTGGATGTATCCTCAGTGATTCTAACATTGAATTCTCTATCGCTTAGACAGGACTTCAGGAGATAATAGTAAGTGGTGGGAAGAAACTGCTTAATTTTGAATAAGAATCCTTTATGCCAAACCTTATCAAAGGCTTGGCTTCGAATACTTAGTTTATAACGTGACATACTCCGCGAGTTTGCTGCACTGTTGAGTGTTTTCCTCTAAGGATTGCGTTGAATATATAAACAATTAGCCTTATCCCTTTCCCCGGTAGTTCCTTCATCATTTTTGGTGTGAGTCTGTCTATACCTGGAGCTTTCCGGATGTTCAGATAGTTAATTTATTTTTGTACTTCTTTTGGGGTGAATGCTTTGATTTCCGGTATATTTGCGGGGATGTTTGACAGCTGTTCTTCTACTTATCTATTGCGGCGTTGAGTGGAGTGAACACTTTAGCAAGGTATTCAGCAAATACCTTTGCCTTCCTTCATCTCGTATAGGAGGTACTTGTTGAGTGGGTTTCCTGCGGTGTTTAATTGGCTTCCATATCGAGTTATCAAATCTGTTAAGACTGGTGATGTAGTCGTGGAATGATCTGTCACGTTTTTCTTTGATTTCAGCCCTTAAATTATTAACACTCAGAGTAGTTTCGACAAACACCAAAACACTTTCACTTTCACTACTTTTACATTTTACAATTTCTATGCTCTCAAATGCATCCCACTGTCTATTATTGGTCACATTTCTAACTAATCTTAAATTACTAATATCTATTCTATGATTGTTGTCAAAAGCATGTTGTGCAACACTAGACTTATCTGTTCTCCCATATTTTAGATGAGCCATATGCTCTTTAAATCTGGTGTTAATTGATCGTCTCGTTTGTCCAACATATTTTCGATCACAATCATTACAATTAATTTCGTAAATCCCAGACCTTTCATTTGGGACAATTTTATCCTTTGGATTGTCTAAAAGACGAATGAACCGCTGTTATACCCACGTTTTTGAAGACCTTACTCAAACCACGAGTAAACCGGGGTTCGTACGGGATGGATACATATTTTGGAGTCTCTATATCCTTTTGAAAGGTCGTAGAATTACGAAGTGTGTCCTTAAATTTACGCTTCCTAATTAGTTTTTCAACTATATCTCTAGGATAACCATTAATACTTTTTCTTTTTCAAACCTCTCATTACTGAGAGGGAAACGATAAGTAAACGATGGACAAGAAAATTAAAACTTGCCATTTTATGTTGATAGCAGTGGTGAGAGTCATTAGGGATATATCTGATCGTGCTGGTATCTTTTCTATATATATCAAATTCTAACTTATTGTCACTATTGTAATGAAGTAGAAATAATTTCCCTCTCATTACTCTAGAATCATAATACTGAATTATAAAAGCCCGTACAAAATTAAAATCAATGCATATTTATTATACATGTTAAATGCATATTTATTTTATTCTTAAGTCCGTTATTATACCTCGTAAAATTTCGTTTCTTTATAGGTACCTATTGTTAATAGATTGTACATTCAGTTCTGCTTATAACTTGATCATAAACAAACCCCTTCTGGGTACCATGCCGCGCCGTAATTAGTTTCTCCGATATCAAGAATCCGCATCGCCGTCACCTCAAGGCAGCGCAATATCGGACAGCGCCACACGTCGCCCACGAAACTCTACTGAAACCACTTAAAAGCAGCTCCACTGCATTGCAAAAGTCAGTTAGCAACCTTCGCTAACAGCGTTCACTTCGTCCGCCGCTTCTGTTCTTGATCCCGCTACAAGCCGAGACTTGCCGCCGCATTACCAATAGTAAGTGTCATTACGATTACGCGATAGGGAAATCCGGGCTCCGAAGCAATTATGTTAATAAGAGTGAGGTAACGAGTTGGGTGAAATAGCGTTCATAGCCGGCCATAGCAGACTGCCAGCGAACTTCGGTTCGAGCTTTCTGGTGGTATCGGGTGGATAGTTCATAGCCACTCAAAAGACTCATTCTTATTTCGCGAATATCGTTGTGTAACTAAGAGTGAGGTAACGAGTTGGGTGAAATAGCGTTCATAGCCGGCCATAGCAGACTGCCAGCGAACTTCGGTTCGAGCTTTCTGGTGGTATCGGGTGGATAGTTCATAGCCACTCAAAAGACTCACTCTTATTTTGGTCCGCGTGTACAAGTCCTGATTTCCTTAACGCATCATTATCGTTACTATTTCATGCTCGCCATTATTGCTTCCTCCGCAGCTAAAAGTAGTACTACTTAGTTTGGCAATTTCGCCACTAGCTTTCCCATAACAGCCGCCGCCATATGCACGTCACCATGAATATCGTCTTTGCTTGCTCCGCATGTTAAAGTAGTCCCGTTTGATTTACGCTTCCGCCGCTTTTAGGCACCCCCGCTTCCCGCCTTTGCTTTTAATCTCGTATCGCATGACTTGTTACGAGCAGACTGAATAACCTATATGTATATATCTGTATATAACTAGTGTATATAAATATTGTGTTTGATCTGGCTGGTATAAATCTGGATATAAACCCGTTATAATCATATAACTGTGTTCTTCTTAAAGATAAGGTTAAATAACGGTGACCGGAAATCACGTGACCTGGTTTCCGCCCTTCTCCACTGAAAAGCTATTCGTGGCTCCTACAGATCCTGCCTGTAGGGAAAGTGGTCTGTCTACACTCTAAAACAGACAGTGGCGCTCGAGATTCCGCACCGAAGCCGGAAAGAGCGTCACACTATTTTGAATTACTAATACATCTAAAAATGGAAGTTTTCCATTATTTCCTAGTTCATATGTAAACTTTACGGATGTGAAACGACTATTTAATTTGGAAATGAAATTTTTTACATCCGCAATCTTAGTGTCAAGCACGGGAAAAATGTCATCCACATACCTCAGCCAAGTCCTAGGAAAATACTCGAATTCTTCTTTTGCTTCAGTTTCAAATCGACTCATGAAGACATCAGCAATGAAAGTCGATAAACAGTTACCCATTGCGGTTCCTTCATGTTGTTCATAGAACTTGTCATTGAAACCGAAGCAATTTTGTTTCATACAAAGTTTTGTAAGGTTTATATATTCTTCTATTACTTCTTTTCTATAGTTGTTTAATTCGAGTAAATCCTCAAGATAGTCCAAGGTCTGTGGAATTGGTACACTAGGAAATAATGAACAAACATCAAAGTAAATCAAAATTTCACCCTCTTGCAATTGAATATTCTTGACCTTATCAATGAAATCATTCGAATTTTTAACCGAAAACTAGGCTGTGCAATGGGCAAACTTTCAAATTCCTTAGTCAACCATTTTGATAAGTGGTAAGTCGGAGATCCAATAGACGATACTATTGGACGCACCGACTTCCCTGGCTTATGAATTTTTAGTAGACAATACAATCTAGGTACAGTAGGGTTAGATACACGTTAACCTATTCTTAACAGGTGGAGTAATAAGGTTGTTACATGATTTAAGGACATTTTTTATTTCAGTGGTCATTCTTGGTAAAGGGTTTCTAGTAAGTTCTTTATAAGGACCATTACTAATTAGGTTGTTTATCCGTTCATAATAGTCCTCTTTATCTAAAATAACAACCTTATTACCTTTATCTGCTTTTAAATAAAAGCAGTCTTTCTCGCGCAACCTTTTGATAATCTTTTTACGATTCTTTGAGCATGATTATTTATTGTCTACGTTATTAATTATATTTTTAGAAATTTGATTCCTGCAAGCCACTCTGACGAGACCATTGGATGAATCAGGCAGATATTGAATTGAACTTTTAATCCCTGCTACGACATCATCTAAGATCTCATCAGAAGGGGCTACAGCAAAGCCTTGTTTAGAAGGTCTTCTTTATCAAAAGAATGTGACGAGTGATTTTCCACAATGTTAACGACCTTCTGAGGAACATTTTTTGGTGCATCAAATAGTAATCAATTTTCTATTTTGTGAGGACATTTTTTTAATAAATTTCGTGTTGATTGATAAAAACATGTTCCTCTGAAATTCGCACCATTGTTCATAATCTAAATTATTTAACTTAAAAGTAAGCTTCTTGTAAAGATCATATACTTGTATTTCAAGCATACTCCGTTTACTATACATATAATTGCTTCCTAAATCCAGCCATTTTTGTTTTGCAAATAAAGCAACCTTATTTGAAATATTCGAAAAATTTGGAATTTTAACTAGAATGAAACTCGGAAACAGAATGACGTTTACAGACGTTTACTAATAGTAGAGTTAAAAGCCTTCTCTATCGTGTCATTCCGTTTGCACATTGTTGCTAAAATGTAAGACCCACTTTTAATCATTCCTCACCCCTTGAGAATGCAAAATCGACTGGTCGTCCAAAAATCGTACTGTGCCCAGGGGTAGTTTTTTTTTTTAATTTAAAACTTTTTTTTTTACGTTTTTCGTATTGTAACCATCTCAAGTTTCATCAGGCTTGATATTATTTGAAAGCTTTAATCGGAAATATTTTTTATTAAATTATGAAAATCGCATTCACAATGGTTTTATATGGAGCGCCGCTTTAAATAAACGCTCGCCGTGAAACAACATATTTCTGAATTCATATATCACGTCATAACACTTATACAAGCATTGTACATCGAAGATCGAAGATTAAAATGCTGTCTTCAAATTTTCCGCGCAATTGATAGTTTCGTTAAAAATGTAAACCCATGTTATGACGATCGATGCTCGACCCTTAGATGTGAGCAAGGTTCACATTGCCCAGGCGGTGGCAGCCGAAAAACAACTCTATGTACCAGAGAGGCATATGAGATCAATTTCCCATATTGTGCTTTGTTTGGGTTTGTTTTAGTTACGCAGATGAGTGTCTAGTCTAGTCTAGATTGAGTTTTTAGTTTGTTGTATTTTTCTATCTGTAGTTAGCTGTGTTTTATTATTTGTGCAGTTATTTGGAGAGTATTTTAAAAAAGGATTATTAATTTAGACTATATTAGTGAAGTTGACGTTTAATTTATTAACGAGGGTACCTACCAAGGGGTAAGTTCATGAAACACTTAAGTAGTAATATTTGATAGTTTCTGTGCAACACTTGTTACAGATTCATTATTTAACAGTGATGGATTTTAGCAGTACTAGTTCTGATAGCGAACTTGAGTCAAAAATAAAATTAAAACCCCTTAAAAAAGGGGCTGGTAAAAAGCAAGAGCAAAGCAAGCGTTTAATTATGAAGCATGCGTCATTTGCCAAGAAATCGGAAAATTAAAAACATCAAAAGAAATATCAAGAAACAAATTTATTGAATGCACTAAAGTTCAGTTTGTTGTTCAGTTCAGTTTGCTGCAGACAATATAGATATATTGGAAGAAACTTTAGATAAAGCACCCACATTTCACGGAACTCAAATGGTCGTATTTCAAAGAGGCCCGATTAATGAATACGTTCGTGGAAATTCTGGATTTCTGCCATATAAAACGAAACTCACTATTCCTAAGGATTTTCATTCTGTAGAAAACATATACTTTGACAAAACTAAAAGAAAGGTGCAAGCTCAGATGAATCAGACTATTATAATTGAGAAAGGTACAAATCTCGGATACGTCATAAAATTTCAAAATATTGCTTGGAGTATGTGCAGGATGGCGGACTCAGAAAAAGAAGATATGGTTTTTCCGCAGTGGTCAGGTTTCCACAAATTAATATTTGAAAACAATTTACATACAACAACTTACGGATATTTGCCTCTTCTACCCCATGTTTCCTCAGAGTACGATACAGTTTGGACAGTTATAAAAAAATGTATTCAAATTGCAGAAAAACTAAATAACACGCATACAGTCATAACCTTCGACCAAGCAATTTACTATAAGGCTAAAGAATCGCAATGGCATAAGCCTGAGGAGACAAAAAATGTTATTATTCGTCTAGGTGGATTTTATGTTACCATGAACTTTTTAAAAGTAATTGGACAGTATATGGCGAATTCTGGCCTGGCTGATGTTTGGATAGAAAGTGGCCTGTATGGTCAGTCCACTGTTGATGGTATTTTAGCAGGAAAAAAATACAATAAAGCAATACGAGCCCATAAAATAACGTACGAAAGTCTAATGAGAATTTGTATTTCCCTACTTACAAAAAGGCTTGTCGAATGCAAAAGTCCTGCTGTACACTCTCTGAATTTAATTCTTCTGTTATTCGGAAATTCGCGATCGTTTGGAAAGGAAAGACGATGTATTGCCAAGTTTTTATAGAGCGTCAAATCTAACGAAAGAATTATTTCAACACCTCCCAGAATTTATTGAGACACAAACAGCAACATTTAAATACTGGAACAACTTCCTGGAGCTAATTGAAATTTTATTAGAATTTCAATTCGCTGAAAGAAACGGAATTTGGAACCTCCATTTAAATAGTTTTAGAAAGATGCTTCCATGCACTGGAACATATAAACAAGAATTCAAAGGCTGGGGGAGGAATAGTAGGATTAACCAAAAATAGCACTACACTGGATGAGTGGTATTTGAGCTATAATGTTATTGGCATGTTGATAGATGAATTTCGATCATCATTGCATATTGTTAATGACGCATCAAGCCAAAACATCGAATGTGGTACAAAACGAATGAAAGTTGATGAAGATTCTGTGAAGAGATTACAAAATGAATTTTCAAGATTTAATGTTTTTTCTAAAAGCGAAGATCGACTTCTTGTTATTTCAAGCAATGAAATTGCCCCTGCGATAGTTCAATCTTCTTTATTGGCCGCTCAAGAAACTGGAGAAGAAGCTCTGAGGCAGTTTCTTGGTGTTGTGGGAATTGATTTTTTTAAAACCTTTGAAAACAAATAAACTGCGAACATTTAAACATTCTACAGTTAAACATACCGCAGGAAATACTACCGAGCAGAAAAAGACTTTGCAAAAAGGTCAGGAGTTTTTGCAGAAACTATTAGCAGCCAAAGAAATGGGAAGAAATATTAAATATGAAGATATCTTTAAACATGAACTTACGGCGTACCCAATGTCTCTTGTACCCAACGGAGTAATATCTAACCCCTCCAATTAAATCTGCCTTGGGAAATATCATAGAAACATTTACGGTTAGTTGTAAGGATTTACCATTGGGAAAACATAAAACATGTCACATATTTGATGGAATGGCATTAATACAGGGCCTTGGGAAACCTGCCACTGCCAAATGTTTTGGAGATTATGCAAATATTATAAAATCCATCGTTTTTAAAAATGCCTACCATGCTGAAAGAATAGATTTGGTGATGGATCATTATGAAGAACTTTCGATAAAAAATTGTACACGACAGAAAAGAGGTATGAAGGAAAGTATAGAGCGAGCAATTGATAATGCAGACACACAGATTACCTCAATAATGGCATTTATTTATGCATTCTGTGGTTAATAAAAAGCAATTGACCAACTTTATAAGTAATGAATTGTACGAACACTCTCTAAATTCGGGTGTTAACTTTGTTACTGGTGGAGGATTCCTTGACGTATTGCAATATAAAGCAAATTACAATTTAGATAATGATTTATTGGCAGCATCGCACGAAGAAGCTGATACAAGGATTTTGTTACACATTTTATCCGCAAAAAATGAAGGCTATGCAAGAAGTATAGTAGATTGTAAAGATACAGATGTTTTGATATTATTGAGTTATTTTAAAGATACATTGACCCCAGAAATTTGGATGAAAGTTGGTACCAAAGAAAACAAACGATTTATTGCAATACATGAATTGAAAATTGATAGTACAATGTTGCAATGTCTACCAGCATTCCATGCATTAACAGGTTGTGACACAAGTAGTCAGTTTATTGGACTAGGGAAACGAACATGCTGGAAAGTTTTTCTGTCGCATTATAATCTGCTTGCTAGAGTCGGAATTGAAGAGTATTTAAATGAAGATGTTTTTAATGACATCGTTAAATTTGTGATTCGTTTATATACTGCAAATGAGAACATTAAGTGCATAAACGATCTTAGAGGAATTTTAGCTTCCTCTAAGCCTATCAACAAATTACCTCCAACTTTAGATAGTCTAAAACAACACTGTCATCGTGTTGACCACTACCAGACAAAAATATGGCTTCAAAGTACGAACCCCAGACCATCTTTGCCGAATTTGTTAAATTGCGGCTGGAATATTGAAAATGATAAACTATTACCCGTGTTGACAACAGAAGCAATTTTACCAGGTGACACTTCTGTTCTAAATATCTGTAATTGTAAAAAAGGTACCTATATTAAATAATAATTGTTATACCTACCTATTATTTTTAATAAAATTTTATTTCAGGCTGTAACGGAAGCAAAAGAAGTGCAAAAATTAAAAGATAGGCGCACTAAGAAACCAGCTCCTCCTAAGCAGCCACAGAGGAATAACCAACAAGTTCCAAAGAATATAAGTGCAGGACAAAAAGCGTACAGTCAAGCAGTTACTGGTAAGCCTGAATTGAGTATTAATACAAATGACACTAAACAAAATGACCAAAATGTATTCATACAAAACTCTCTCCAACAAATTATGGAGAAATTAACACAAATGGATGAACGTATTAGCAGACTTGAACATAGCGCTAAAGGAGCTATTCCAAAAACTCGTAATGTTAAGTAGCCTTAGGATTATGGAGTGGAATGCCAATGGACTCTTACAACACCAACAAGAATTGCAAGCAGTCCTAGATATAGAGAACATTGACATATGCCTTATTTCGGAGACTCATTTTACTAATGAATCATTCATGAAATTTAAGGGATATAAAACATATCATACCATACATCCAGCAAATGCAGCCAAAGGTGGTAGTGCTATCGTAATTAAGGATTCAATTAAGCATCATCAAGAAACCGGGTATAAAACAGAACAGTTTCAAGCTGCCTCTGTAAAGGTAAAAACCAAAACTTATGAGATCATTGTCGCTGCAGTTTACTGTCCGCCTAGACATGCTCTCAAAAAAGAACAATATGTAGGATTTCTAAATAGTCACGGACATAGATTCATCATAGGTGGCGATTTCAATGCCAAACATGTCCAATGGGGATCTAGGTTAACGAACACAAAAGGAAAAGAACTTCTACAAGCAGCCAATCAACTAAAGTGCGAAACATTATCAACTGGCAAGCCAACATATTGGCCTACAGATCCCAACAAAATCCCAGATCTAATTGATTTTTTCATAACTCGAAATGTATCAGTAAACTATATACATGTGGAAGAAGCTTGGGATTTGAACTCTGACCGTTCTCCCATATTACTTAACGCTCAGTGACAGCATTATACAAAGTGAATTAGCCCATAGATTAGTAAATAAACTAACAGATTGGAAAAGCTTCAGATTAGAACTTGAAGAGAGTATCAATTTGTCAGTGCCTCTAAGAAATGAAGAACAACTAGATAATGAAACAGAATCATTTGTTAATATTATCCAACAAGCTGCATGGGATAATACTCCAGATATTACTCCAAGAATTAAAGGTAACAACTACGCCAAAGAAATCAGAGCTCTTATTTCCGAGAAAGGAGGCTCAGAAGAATCTGGCATCAATCTAGATCACCAGCCGATAAAACCATATTAAATAATGCCACACAACAACTCAAAAGAGAGATTAAAAAAATCAAAGATAAGTCTATTACTGACTACCTAAGTGAACTGTCAACTGACTATTCACTTTGGAGAGCTACCAAGAGACTAAAGAGACCAATACAGCAGAACCCACCATTTAAAAATACAGATGGTACGTGGGCAAAAAGTAATATGCAAAAAGCCAACAGGTACGCTGAATATCTTGAAGAGACTCTCCAGCCGAATGAGGGAGAAAACACTATTGACTGGGATAATCTTATCCAGGAAGAAGGTGCAATCAGACCCGCTACCCCGAAAGAAATAGCAAAAGAAATTAAAGAAAACCTTAACCCAAAAAAAGCCCCAGGATTTGACCTAATTACGGGGGAAATTCTAAAACATCTCCCACGTAAAGCCATTCTAAAACTTACCTATATTATTAATGCATCTTTTAGATTAAAATATGTACCGAAGACATGGAAAGTAGCAGAAATGATAATGATCCTGAAACCCGGAAAACCACCAAATGAAGCTTCGTCCTACAGGCCAATCTCCTTGCTCCCTGTAATATCAAAACAGTTCGAAAGAATATTTCTTAAAAGATTAAAACCAATCATTGAAGACAAACACATAATTCCAGACCATCAGTTTGGATTCAGAGAGAGTCATTCAGCTATAGATCAGGTCCATAGGATCACAGATGTAATTGAAAAGTCGCTGGAGGAAAGAAAAGTTTGTTCTACCGTCTTTCTTGATGTAGCACAGGCTTTTGATAAAGTATGGCATGAGGGACTGCAGTATAAATTAAGCAAGCTCCTGCCTAATCAGTTCTCACAATTAATGAAGTCTTATATTTCAGATAGAACTTTTAGAATTAAGCAGGAAGACGCTTATTCTGAACTTAAGGAAATCAAGGCGGGAGTACCACAAGGGAGTGTATTAGGGCCAGTCCTTTATCTACTATACACCAGTGATATTCCTGAATTAGAATATGACACGATAGCCACCTTTGCTGATGACACTGCTATAATGGCTGTGGGAAAGGATCACCAAGAAGCGGCAATAAATCTGCAAAAATCAGTTAACAAAATCAACACCTGGACTAAGCAATGGAGAATTAAACTAAATGAGAGTAAATCTGCCCATGTTAATTTCACTAACAAGAGAGACCGACATATCCCTTTTAGCATAAACAATATCCAAGTACCATATGCTGATACAGCAAAATATTTGGGTATAACACTGGACGCTAAGCTACGCTGGAGAGCACATGTCAAAAAGAAAAAGGAAGAATTAGTTATCAGATTTAAAAAAATGTATTGGCTGCTTGGACGAAATTCCACACTGTCAATATAAAACGAAGTACTTTTGTACAAACAAATTCTCAAGCCCGTATGGACATATGGCATCCAGCTGTGGGGTTGTGCCAGTAAGAGCAATCTAGATATAATCCAGCGATTCCAAAACAAAGTGTTAAGGAGCATCGTTAATGCCCCCTGGTATTGCAGAAATAGTGACCTCCATAGGGACATGGGAATGGACACCGTTATCCAGACCATCAGCGAATTCGCCAAAAGTCACGAACAGCGACTTCATCGTCACGTCAATGTCGAAGTCATCCAGCTCCTCGACAATACAAACCAGATTCGAAAGCTCAGGAGGATCAAACCCTTCGAGCTAGTATAATTTTGTGTTAGTGCAAAAGCAGAGAACAGTGCCTGTGTACACATTAATATTAGTGTAATTAAGTATTAGAAAAATATAAGGAACACTAGTGAGTAAGTCCTTAGATATAAGTTTTGTAGCAGTAGTAAATTAGGTTAGAAAAATATTACTCATTGATCTAAGTTCAGATCATATTGTAATTATAGTAAATGCCATTGGTGTTTGTATAAAAAAAAAGGCTGTAACGGATCGCTGTGTTCTTGTAAAAAAAAGCAGATTTATTGTATTGGTTCCTGCAAATGTATCGCTATAACATGCGCTAATAAGTGCGAGAAAATTACTCACAATAGTTACTTGACGAGACAAGTTCAGACTCTGATTAATCACTATATGAATAATCCCTGTAAGTTAATATAATTAATATAATTTCTTATTTTAATAATTAATATAAATAAGTTAGTTTTAGATTATTTTTTTTATACAGAATAGATTATTCTCTTTTACTTTTTATAATTATCTAAACCTACCCTGTAATGTAATGTACACAAGATTAACTAATATCATATTTCCCATCACTGCAATATGTATTTATAAAATGCCAGTTGATAGAGTTGATAGACGTTATTGGCAAAAGGAAGCGAATATCAACCTAACGTTCTATTCAGGTTCACTCCAAGTTCTAGAGTCGAGTATCGATCGCTTGGACGATCTAGCAACTACGATCCTTACGCGCATATACGATGTCGTTGCAGTGAAATACGACATCGCGTTGGAATTTTTCATTTTTTGACCACGTTATTTATCGGATTGACCATTTGAGTAAGCCAATGTAATCCTCGATCTTCAAGGCGACGTTACACGGCGTGGGAAGTGCCACGCCTGGAGTGAAAACTGTCGCGCCACACGCCGTATAATTGTGCTGGCGTGGCGTGGCGTGCTGGGTCCCGTCGATTGGCGGTAAACTTTGCACACTTCAAAGCCGCGCAGCGCGCGAAGTGGACTGGCATGCGTATACGGTTACACGGCGCGGAGTCTTCGCCCGTAAATTTTAAAAATTAGTCAAATTCAGTAGATATTTAGCTAAGCAAGTGACAACATGCCGTGGTCAAACGAAGCAATATCAGAATTTTTATGCCTATACGAGCAAGAACCAATAATTTGGAACCCGAAGCACAATGAGCACGAAGATAGAAAATGCTGTACATGATTCCTGGATGCGAATCCAATAAAATTTTAGTATTACTTGTACAATCAGCGAATTAAATAAGAAGAAAGAATCACTAATGGGCACCTGCCGAAAATTAAACACGAAAGTAAAAGCAACCATGAAGACAGGATCAAGTGCAGATGACGTTTTTAGGCCAGGTTGCTTACGAGCAAATGGCGAAATTCCTCCAATCAGTATATACTCCAACGGTATATACTTCAACGGACATGTTGAAATGAAGAAGAAGCCACGCACTCGCGTGGCGAGAAACTTGTCAGTCTGCAGGTCGTGTAATCGCGATCGCCAAATTGCGACTTGATGTCACTCCGCACGCCACACCCCAGGCGTGGCACTCCCAACGCCATGTAACGGCGCCTTGAGAGACCAACGTTTGTTGAAATGCTTTTTTTGATTAGTCAACGCGTTCTCGAGTTATGATGAGAGAGACGAATTCAGAAATATGTTGTTTCAGGGCGAGCGTTTATTTATTACGACGCTCCATATAAAAGCATGTGAAAACGATATTCAAAATTTAATAAAAAATATTTCCGATTAAAGCTTTTGAATAATATCAAGCCTGATGAAACTTGAGATGGTTACAATACGAAAAACGCAAAAAAATAATTTTGCAATATTTTGAAAAATCACCCCTAGCCACCCCCTGCACAGTACGATTTTTGGACGACCAGTCAATTTTGCATTCTTATGGGATAGGGAATGATTAAAAGTGGATCTTACATTTTAGCAACATAGTGCAAACGAAAATCGTTTCTAAAAGACTTTTGATGTCTAGCTAACTCTACTATAAGTAAACTGACGTTTATTAAGATTGCGAATGTAGAAAACTTCATTTCCAAATTAAATAGTCGCTTCACTTCTGTAAAGTTTACATATGAACTAGGAAATAATGGAAAACTTCCATTTTTAAATGTATTAGTAGTTAAAAATAGTGACAATAGGTTAGAATTTGATATATATAGAAAAGATACCAGTACGATCAGATATATCCCTAATGACTCTCACCACTGCTATCAACATAAAATGGCAAGTTTTCATTTTCTTGTCCATCGTTTACTAAGTTTCCCTCTCAGTAATGAGAGGTTTGAAAAAGAAAAAGTATTAATTAAAGATATAGCTGTGAGTAATGGTTATCATAAAGATATAATTGAAAAACTAATTAGGAAGCGTAAATTTAAGGACACACTTCGTAATTCTACGACCTTTCATAAGGATATAGAGACTCCAAAATATGTATCCATCCCGTACGAACCCCGGATTACTCGTGGTTTGAGTAAGGTCTTCAAAAACGTGGGTATAACAGCGATTCATTCGTCGAGTAATAAATTACAACAACTTTTAGACAATCCAAAGGATAAAATTGTCTCAAATGAAAGGTCTGGGATTTACGAAATTCATTATCAATCAATTATTCCATTATCGATCAATTAACTCCAGATTTAAAGAGCATATGGCTCATCTAAAATATGGAAGAACAGATAAGTCTAGTGTTGCACAACATGCTTTTGACAACAATCATAAAATAAATATTAGTAATTTAAGATTAGTTAGAAATGTGACCAATAATACAAGACAGTTGGATGCATTTCTGAGCATAGAAATTGTAAAATGTAAAAGTAGTATGAATAGCGACAAGGGACCTATACCGTATAGCCCGCTTTACGCGTTGCTTAGCATTTAGCAACTAATCATTGAAGCGTGACTAATGATTTCACCATAAATAGTATAAATAGGGTATATTTTGTAGTTTAAGATTAGTTTTAATCGTCTCCGGATGATGCCAACTTGGTTGGCGAAACGCGCGTCGAGCGAAGTGTTTTGGTGTTTGTGGAAACTACTCCGAGTGTTACAATTACATCAAAGGTTCCAGCCCTATCCAGTACTTAAATTATTAGTTGCTCTATTTAAGGCTAACAGATGTTAATCAAATTTTCTTTAAAATGGTGTACTTATAGTATAATTTTCACCCTTAAGTTATATAGAAGTTTCACCCTTAAGTTATATAGAAGAGTTACATTGCGAGTAATATTCAAAGCCAGCATATTTATTTAGCAACTCCGAAAAGGAACACTTTCTCCATTTTCGCCACTATCTATCTCCTAGGCCCTGACAATTTTTCAAAAACTATAAGAGAGGAAATTGTTGAGCGTAAAAGTTTCTTTAAAATGGGGTAGTTCTACCTAGAACTACACGGTACAATTATAGAGCGAGATGCTACTTATGAAGGGGCGACATAGAGAAGCTCGAACTGGGAACCATTGGTACATTTGCTACGATGAGCCAAAGTTATCATGCAAAATACTAATAGAAATAAGTAGGTCACAAAGCGCTTGAACATAAAATAATAGGAAATAGTACGCGATTAGATCACCGTTTTTAAGTACCTACGTGACAACTAAATAGCTGCCCTTTCATGGGCTTCTAAGCGTGAAAACGGCAATGGAAATGATACGGAAGCGTATTGTGGATTGTTAATCGTGACTTATAACTTATAACGTTGAATGAATGCCGTCGGTAGTTGATTTTTTTCAATTTTGAGATTTTTGCATTTTCAGACTAAAGCGAAATTAAAGTGATTTTAGACTAAAATCCAAAAAAAAAATCATTCTTTCATAAAAAATTAATTACGACTGTTGAAATTTTAAAAAAGCGGCAAGTGTCATAACGTCGCAATTTTGGAGATAAAAAGGCGGCAAATAATTCTACCATTTATTTTTTAAAAACGTTTGCCTAATAACGCATATTTTGTAGTAGAAAGGCGGCATTATACACATATCTACACTCACCGGCAACGAATCGATCCACTCAAAATATTGATGAAGTTTGCTTATCAAAAACTTTGTTAATTTAAGTCCGATTTGACTAAATTTTTTTTCATCTAGTAGTTAAATTTATAAAGAATCTCACAGAGGATTTAAACTGAAAAAAAACTAGGCAAATGTCCATATTATACAGGGTGACACAAAAAGTGCCTTTTGACTCAAGCTACATGTATTCCTTACATTTTCTTTTTTCATTTGTTACAATTTTTTTTTTGTTAAACATATAAGGGTTTTAGAAAAACGTTACATTTTACATTTATTTCTATGGTAATAACAAAGTTGAACAAGGAACAACTTTTTGCACCGCTGGCTATGACGGACAAAAGGGAACATTCCCATTTTTTTTTATTGTATCAGAA
>CAXKVY010001922.1:0-17643 GCA_964058915.1 Tetropium fuscum | reverse complement strand
CGTCTAAATAAACAAGATATGTTTCATTCTGAACACCTCTTAATATATTGTCCATGACTCTCTGGAAAGTAGAAGGTGCGTTTTTTAAACCGAAAGGCATACGTTTAAATTCATAGTCCGTTTTCAGTTGAAAATGCTGTCTTTTGTACATCCCTGGGGTCCATTTCTATTTGGTGGAAACCATTTATGAGATCTAGGGTAGTAAAGTATTGACTTTTGCCTAATTTGTCTAACATGTCGGTAATGTTTGGTAGGGGATATTTATCATCAATAGTTCTTTCATTTAGTTTTCTATAATCAATTACCATTCTCCATTTACGTTTTCCGGAAGCATCTAGCTTCTTTGATACTATCCAAATTGAACTAGACCAAGGAGATATTGAATTTTGAATTATACCTTGTTTTAGCATTTTTTGAATTTGATCTTTGACTTCACTTTTATGTATTTCGGGATATCGGTATGTTTTTGTAAATATAGAAGATTCATTAGTTACATTAATTTCGTGTTGTATTGCACTAGTAAAAGTTAACGGAATTGTTTCGCTATAAAATATGTCACGATATTCGAAACATAATTTTCGAAGTGCTTTTCTTCTAAATTGCAATGGTCTAAACGAAGATTTTTTAAGTTTGACTTTTTCGTCTGAATCTGTTTCCATTTTTTCGATAAAATTTAGTTCATTAATATTCAATATTTCTATGTCAAAAGGTTGATTAATTTCTATTATGATAGGTTCTGTACTTGAGTTAATTATACTTGTGTTATATAATGTTTACTATAGCACGAGGTGATTCTACTTGTTTTTCAAAATATATATAATTCAAAAGTCCTATACCTTTTTCTTTATTCACTAACTATTTAACAATTTTTTCTGTTCTTGGTGGTATTGAAAGGGTATAATTTTGGATTTTGAGATAATTTTTTAATCCAAGCAAATGTCCACATTTGCTTTAATTTTTTTTAAGAAATCAATTCCAATTAGTCCGTCATATTTATCACTAAACTTAAATAAATAAAATTTATATTTTTGTGGAATCTTAAATATTTTAAAAATAGGTATTATCATTACTTCATTGTGATAACTTATGTTATCATAATGATTATTTTCGTCATAAAATGTAGTTATTAAATTTTCGCAATTGTCGATAAAAATTCCTAAAGTATTCGGGTTACCATCATATTTTGACGTTATCTATGTACAATCTTAAAAGCTGATATTCAATTGGTCTTGTGTTTGGCATTGTCAATGAATTAGAATTACTATTATTTTCTGATGTAAAAAGAATATCAAGTCTGCGTGCCAATTCGTCGATATCAGGGGTTAATGACATAAAGTTTTAATTTTGATTTATAATTTTCTAAATATGTTTAATTCGGAATAAATAAATATTATTTATTATGCCGGGGAAATATTATGTACAAAATTTCCTTTGAAGAACAAAAAATACAAATTATTCAGGGGAAATTACAAAGAAAAATGTTTAAGGAAAGCAAAAATGTTCTACTTCCGTTAGTAGTAAGATGAAAAGTTTCATTTCCTTGGCTTGCTTAAACTAAAGTTGACTTCTTTGTTGTTGTTGTTTGTTTGTTGGTTGCAATTTCTTCTTAGCCTAATGCCACTAGGAGTCAGTCGATTTTGTACTTCTTCCCTGGACTTCCTAAACTTGCTGGTTTTGGCGATGTGGTCCTCTACTAGTGGATGTTGAATTCGGCGATGTTGTCCTTGTCCAACGGCTTCCTGTTTAATTCTTTCGTCGCACTTTGTTCCTCTCCAAACAAGTTTGTTTGTTTTTTTCACTAATAAACTGTCAAAACAGACCGGAATTTGCAATTTTTTTCTCTCCATTTAGTGAATCCTACCGACTGCGCCACTTTTGTTTTCGAAAGAGGGCAGTGTTTTTAAAAAATTAAAACTTTTTGTTGGAAGCGAATTTATTCAAACATGTGAATCTCACAAGAGCTTGAAATAAACTGAAGTTAAATTGATACATAAAGTTAGCAGCAATCGCACAATTGTCTGCTTACCGATAAGGATATAAATGGGCACAAGTACAATCAGCATTTAATACAATAGCCTTATTATTGTGGTTAATATAACTCAAGGTTTGGGGTAATAAAACTACTTAGTACAAAGTAGACACTTTATGTAACGTAAACCAACACAAACTGACATTAACTGAGGCTCCCAGTCTCCATACCGTGTCTCCGTACAGGGTGAGTTTTTAGTGCGTATTTGCTTTGTAGCGCCTATGATATTTATCAAAGGAAAATGTGTTATCCCAGGTTGTTGGTGTCCCTTTTTGGCGTTTGTTAAAAATATCGGTGAATATACAGGGTCTTCTATATCTTCTGGACAGCAACTAACTTTCTTATTTTAAATGGAACACCGTATATATTTTTTGAAAATCGGAAAGAGTCATCGGAAAGAGGAAACTTTTGAGTCAAAAACATGTGTCGCACCCTAGGCTAAACCCTGAGGTTTCGGAGATATTTACCATTTTAAGAAAAAAATCACAGATTTCGTAATCCTTGCAACTATCGGAGACATAATATATGAAACATAATATACCGATCCTTTTGAGTTGTTTCGAATACGTGCATGCTTGTGGCAATTTCCAGATTGGCTTTAGAATGCTTATGTTTATTAGTAATGTTTGGCGCACGATAGGGTCCCTAGCATTTTATAAATTTAGAATAACACGTTAGTTAATAATTTAATATAATATTGAGTATGGATACTGTCACAATTTGCCACAAGAATGCGCAGAACGTACTACGCACCGAGTTATTGTCTCATTCAATACAAGTTGCGTTGTATTTATCTTACTCGCTTGCTCTAACAGGATATGTCTATTAACTGTTTATTATACACACAAGGTTATATATAAATATAAACATAATTTTTTAGCATTTTATTTTTGAAAAACTTAAGTATTACTAATATAATACACCTCTCAATTTACGAGTTAGGTATGTAGTAAGAAATAATAAACATAATTTTTAATTAACCAACTTATATTGGATTTGCAGTTAAACTTAAAAAAACAATCACAGATCTTACATATTACGCAAGTATCGCAGGCGTATTGAAAATACCAGACACAACTGGTAAAATTTTCTCAAGTGAATTGAATAAAAATAAAACTCAGTTGTGTTACGATTTTTTTGTTCGTTTGACCCTGAAGGTCTTGTCATTTTAAACAGGTTATCTTGCATGGGGTGGTCAAAAATTAGTCTCATATTTTTTGTTTTCGAATGAATGCTATTCTTTAAAAAAGTTTTTGTTTGCCTAAAAATAGTGATGACTGTCAAAAATTGTGTTGTATACACAGGGTGGTTAAGAATTACAAAATCTTAAAATTTGAAAAGAGGAAACT
Organism: Tetropium fuscum; assembly: GCA_964058915.1. Classification (NCBI taxonomy): domain Eukaryota; kingdom Metazoa; phylum Arthropoda; class Insecta; order Coleoptera; family Cerambycidae; genus Tetropium; species Tetropium fuscum. The sequence goes on along the minus strand of CAXKVY010001922.1, from coordinate 14,265 downwards.
GTGATTTTTGATCACCCCGTATAAAAACAATTGTGGCTAAATCATCATTAGTTTTTTATACGTGGTGATCAAAAAGTACAAACTTTACTCTTGAATTGATTTTGTAATTTTTGACTACCCCGTATAATAAACATAATTTTTGTCGACATTACTTTTAAGCAAGCAAAAACTTTTATAAATAATAGCGTTTTCCCGAAAACTAAACATTTTTTGATATTTTATAATTTGTGACCACCCCGTATAAAAAATATGATTTTTGTCGACGTCATTACTATTTTTTGGGCAAGTAAAATTAACGGAATTACTACTTATACTTGAACAGTTTTGATATTACAGTTAAAACTAATATTCATAAGATTAATAATTAATAAACACTAGCGGCCAAGTGACCCAGGCAGCTTTCACGATCGGGAATTATGCAGTGAATACTGTCAGGCATTCTTTTTTATTTAAAAAATTATAAATAAGAAACAATTCAAATAATAAATTCATTATTCAAATTCATCAGTTTACTCTTTTAAATGTGTATGCTGCTGAATGTATATTCTTAAAACGCGGCCGCTCATTAGCTAAATCAGAATCTCTTATTTAGTGATTTATGATTTCATTTTTGCTATCATAATTCACAATGGGAACCTACTCATGTTGTATATACTACAAATTCGATTAAACAAATCGAATTTTTATAACTTCATCCTAAATAAATTCGATTATATATCTCGTGTAAACATTAACGCCCGGTGTCGACTCTTTTAGGATACGATCGTACCGGCTAAGCGATATGTTTATTGTTTATGTTATCGAGATTGCGGTAGACGTATTTAATTTAATTGCATATTTTATTGTAAAGTAATTATGGACTGCTTTGACGGCCCTATGAAAGGAATAATATGTAGAGGTTTTGTTAGTTAGTTTAGAATAATATACTTGTTATTTTATTTTAATTATCGTTGGGCATTCGTTTATACTCGAATTATTAAATTTATGAAAATTATGATTATGAAAATATCCCGATTATTCCCATCACTATTAGCAATGCGCCACCTCTTCCAATATAGCTGCACTGAATACTCCCCACTCCCCAGTACTCTTCACGCCGCTAGAAGGCCGCACGCTGCGATATCTATATGTATTGCGTCACTCGATCGCGACACCGCTGTCTTTTGGCCTTGAACGAAAACATCTAACTTGGTCCCCATATACTCTTGTCTAAACATAAACATTTCCAATGTTAAAAGTGACAGATGGAAAGGTGTTACATACCGCAATAGATTTCACAGCGAAATGCAAGCTATAGGTAATACGAGTTTCGATATATTTACGTGTGACGCCACCAACAAAAAGCGGAACCGCGGCTGCCTGAAAAATGTTTAAAAAATCAGGGATTCCGCGCATTTTGAGTGACAGTGACATCGCCCTAATATTGTTCCCCTCTGTGACTTGATGGTTAATTAATGTTGTCGCATTTGTGTTCGTGCTCTAGCAACTATTTCGTTTATTTCGCCTTCGTTTCAATCGTTATTAATTTCGCGTTTTGCCTTGCATTTCGTAAGTTAACTTGCAGTGATACTTATGATAATTCATTTAAGGCGTTTGGATTGTTTCGCGTAGTGGACTTGAGACGGATTGTCGTTTTGTTTTCCCTGTAATTTAAGCTTAAACAAGGAATCTTCGTTTTTATTTGTCCTTAATCCGCTTAGCCGGCGGATTATTATTTGATATTTTAGTGAACGTAAGCAGCCTGTCTTAGTGTTTTTGCTGTAAAAGCCGGCGTAGGTAAGAATAGTGTTTTTCCACAAACCGAACTTATTTGTATCGCAACGGCCTTCGAATTCACGACCATATCTCTCCGCTACAGCTAGACAGGACCAGCGACCTGTTCAATCTCGTTGGTGGTGCCCAAGAATTATTTTTTCCTATTTTTTTTATAATTGATATAATTAAATTTCACCTTGTAATTACCTTTACGTTCGTATTAATTCCCGCGACCTTGGAGAACGGGGCATTATTATTATTTTTCTCAAACAGAAAAAGCTCGATCGGAAACAAAGATCTGGAAGGAGCTTTATAACTTTTTTCATATGGTATATCTAAATTTAATTACCAAGTGTTACATTTAGCTAATTTAAAACTGCGAAAACTTTTTTTTCCAATTGGAACACCCTGTATTTTTTGATGCCCAGTTGTAAAATTAAATTATCTTTCTTCTGGTATAGCCATTGCAGGGGCTAAAGTTAGCACTTTCTGAGATATTTTCAATTTTCTTTCTAGCGAACAGATTTACCAGAATTTTCCTAAAAAATTACATATAAAATTATCCTTGTACCTACTCAAAGAATGAACTTTTACCAAAAAAAAATGCATTAATATACACTGGGGGACAAAATTAACGCAACAAAAAAAATTTTGCCCAACTTTGGAATACATTATTTTTTTATCCCGTCGCCTAATTGAGATCATCTTTTTTTTAAATTGTAGGAAATTTTGTAGTGAGTTCACTGAACTTTAAATTTGTTGTTTAATCAAAAAAATTACATACATACAGGCTGTACCAATGACGATAGTTTTGTTCTCAATTGAAACACTCTATGGGACATATGAGATACAAATACTGTAAACCATAATTGATTATTGCATAGCCTAATACTTTCTTAACATTTCCTTTTTTTATTCGCTTTGATATCTCCATTTTTAATGAAAATAGAGAGATTTTAAAATCATCATATTTGGAAGCCTTTTAGTTAAAAAAAAATTAAGTAGGCCAGAAAACTAGCACCGGAAATAAAGTTGGATTTTACGTTTTTATTTTAAATTAACGCATTAACATCTAAAATAGCAACTTGAATTTAAAGAAAGAAAAGATAAAACAAACAAATTAATGTTATTAACAAATAACTAATAACGAGTATTTCTGCCCCCACTTCTCACTACAGCTTCACATCGTCGCCTCATGCTTAAAAATAATCGCCTAATTTCCTCCTGGTCCAAAGCGTTCCACAATTGGATTAGTGCCTCTTGTACTTCTCCAAGGGCCATAGGGGGTGCTCGTGTTTTTCTCAACTGCCTACCGAGTACATCCCATATATGCTCAATAGGATTGATATCAGGACTTCGTGCTGGCCAATTTAGTGTCTCAACACCTACTTCCTCGAGATACTCATGGGCAATATGAGCAACATGAGGTCGTGCATTGTCTTGCATTAACAAGAAATTGTCACCGATGTAAGGTGCGAATGGGACAACATGTTCTGATAAAATCTCTCTAATGTACCTTTCGCTATTTACCTCCATGTACTGGTAACAATTCTGTACGTGCATTTAATGAAATTTCTCCCCACACCATCACGGAACCTCCATTGAAGAGAGTGGTTTGACGTATGTTACATTGTGCGTAACGTTCATTTGGCCTTCTTATAACTCTTTGTCGACGATCAGAACTGTAGAGGCAAAACTTAGATTCATCAGTAAATAGAACTCTTCCCCAGTGTTCAATATTCCACTCTAATTGCTCCCTAGCCAATTGTAACCTAGCTCTTCTGTGCTCTGCATTAAGAGTGGGTCCTGTAGCTGGAATTCGTATATGAAGATTACTTTCTATGAGTCTTCTTATTACTGTCTTAGTACTCAAGATCATGGACGGCACTTAGCTGTGCTTGAAGGTTTGCGCTGGTGACAAATCGTTCTCGCAGAGCGCGAACTCTAATAAAACGATCTTGAATCGAGTTCAATCTAGTAGGTTGAAACAGTGTGACAGCTTGTCACTTTCATAGCTTGTCAGGTCTGAATAACCTACTATGAAATGAACTTTACAAAACCAGTTGGGTAAAATTTTAGTTTTTGTAACTGGTTCTGAAAAGTAAGACGTTTCCTACCATCAAAGGGTTTTGAAATTTAGAAAAATATATTAGTATTAATTTGAATCCTTATGATTATAAAATTTTGGTATTTTTTTGTTGTATTATTGTGAAAATGTACCATTATATTAAAATCGTTGTCTTTTTTTGTAAAAACAAAAAGATAACGATGATGTTTTGTTTAACGCTGTACACAAGATAAAAACTAAAAATATAAGAAACGGACTTTTATACGACTGTGTGTCCACGAACGTCAAAATACGTATAGGGGAAGTCGAGGGAATGGGGGCCCCCGGGGTAATGAAAGCCACCCGTTATTTGGCTTGAGTGCATTTTAATTTGAACATTTCATACTGCTGCCACCTATAAATGTGTAGCTGAACCTCTGGGCAAAATTGCAGCGACCGCGCAAGTCTTCCATGGGTGGTGGCGGAGCTAACCTAAAAAATTGGTGTCTTCTAGTAACGTTTGTTGATTTGGTGAACTCGATGTTCGTGTTATATGAGATGCGCACACTTTGAAAATCGCTGGAATAGTTGTGTTTGAGTCTTAAAATCGTCATATCTAAAGGTGAGAGTCTTAACGAATATATATATATATATATATATATATATATATATATATATATATATATATATATATATATATATATATATATATATATATATATATATATATATATATATATATATATATATATATATATATATATATATATATATATATATATATATATATATATACATACATATATATATATATATATATATATATATATATATATATATATATATATATATATATATATATATATATATATATATATATATATATATATATATATATATATATATATATATATATATATATCTATTAATTTTGTCACTCAAGGTAGTTATGTCATACTTGTTGTTAACCTTGAATGCAAATATAGTTACATGCTAATTTATGTGGTAAACTTAACAACTATGGAACCAATGAATCAACACGGTCCTGACCAAGATACAGGTTCACAAGATTAATAAGGACACCGATTCATTTTCCTTCGGTCCGCGAGCTCCGTTTAAACAAGTCGCCCAAGCACTCTTAAAACTACGGATATGTGTTTGATTGATCAGATCGCACGGAGTACCGGAACCAGTTTTTCACAGACAATGTACAACATACCACCAACCACTTTTATTGTACACAGACAACGTGCAACATCCCACTTCTTTTCTTACTCATAATTTATGAAATGAACCCATGGTTTCATATTCTTAATTCCTGCTATACCACGATAGGGAATCTGAGACCTCTGCATGCCCACTACCTCTCTGACTTCGTATCGGTCATTCTCTAAAACTCCAGAGACTCTGAAAGGGCCCCGCCATTTTGGAACAAGTTTCTGACTGGTACCATTTGCTGTTGTGCAACCTATTTTTAACATGACGAAATCTGCTGGTTTATAAATTGGGCTGATTAAGTTAACTTGTTTGAGAAGCGGACTCATCATCTACCTACCGTTCGTCTGCCTGAGAGGTTGTTCTAGTTTTTCGCATCACTGCCGTATCAGGATCTTCATCGCGATACCTGCGATGCAGGCGTTCTTTCTGGGGAGGGTTTCTTGCACTTGCCATTTTAATGCACACTGGCACGTAGGTATATAATCCCACTTTCTGTTGTTAGATTTTGTTAATAAAAACCGGGCACTCAAGAATAATAATGTATTACAATATTAGTATAAAATAGAGATACCAAAACTTTAACAACTGTCACCGTTAATAGTTAGAGCCAGTTAGAGTTCGTTAAGACTCCGGTCGAGTACGATGTGAATACAATAATTCGACAATTGGCAGCTGTCAACAGGCTGTCAAATAGCAGTTATAAAACAAAAATCCTCAGTTTTTGTTATAACTATGTATTTTAGGTCGGTAAATTCAAATATGATGTTAGTTTTACAAAATGGACAGTTGGCAGCTGTTAACTAGTTGTCAAATAGCGATCAGAAAATAAAAATCTTCAATTTTTGTTATGGCTTGTTGACTAAAAAACATAAAGTTATAACAAAAACTGAAAATGTTTGTTTTATAACTGATATTTGACAGCCTGTTTATAGCTGCCAATTGTCGAATTGAAACTGAGTTACCTAAAAATCATAGTCATAACAAAAAAATTAGATATGCACTTTGACAGCTAGCTGACAGACTGTTGACAGCTGCTAATTGTCGAATTATTATATTCACATCATACATAAACTGAATTGCGTATACAGTATAAACTCATAACATGAAAATAAAATTTGCTTTTGTTAAGTCACTTTGACAGCTAATTGACAGCTGTCAAGTGTTAATTTGGACAATTTGACATCAGATTGGATTTCATCAACCTCAAAAATATACACAAACCTGTACATTAAAATCGAAATAATAAGTTATTTAAAAATCTATAAATATTGCACGAATAAATAAATCTGTGGTGGAGCTTTGGAGCTTTCAAGCTCCGTAGCAGCCAAAATTATTAATTTTAGAGCTTTGTGCCTATTGAGACTTTTGCTTGGGATGACGAACCCTAAAATATATCCAAAATTCAGACGATTTGACCCAAAACCAAATTTCCATAAGATTATTGCGGGGTCCTTTCAAATCACACATACGTGTTAATTTGTTTGTAACATTATTTAATATTTTAATAATATTTATTTTCTTTTATGTGGTGAATTTGTGAAGAGGTGACCCAATCCCATTTTTTTCCTGTTATTATATGATAACTAATATATTCATTTATTCATTTTGTTCTATTCATCATTCATTTTATGTATTTCTACTGTATATACCTCCAAACACCAACACTGACTGTTACAATTCTTTGTTTGATATTATTAGCTCATTAGATTACCTTTATGGTAGTGATGCATTAATCTTAGGCGATTTTAATATTCCCGAGTATCTAATTATCTTGCAAATCACGTTGTGTTACCACTGATTAATTTTCTACATTTTCTGGATTTTAAGCAGCTTAATTTTAATTATAATGTGTATCAGAGGATACTTGATTTGGTATTGTCAAATAGAAACTGCGCTGTGGAAAGAGCATTGGATCTCTACTTATTAAGACAGTTATCATCCCGCTATTGTCGTTTACTTTGAATTACCTATAGAGGTAAAAAACAACATGCAAAAGATTGACAATATATTTTATAATTTTAAAAAGGCAGACTTTAAGGGCTTATATGAAAGTTTAATCCATATTGATTGGAACTTTTTAAATAATTTTAGCGATGTCGATAGTTCTTGCGACGCTTTCTATTCTGAATTCTATAAACATTTAGATATTTTTTAAGCCTAAAACCAGAACTCATAGACGCATTTATCCCCCTAATGCATTAGCATTATAATATTAGCATTAGCTAATATTATAAAATGCTAATATTATAAAATGCTAATATTATAAAATATATCCGCCTTAAATTCAAAGCATGGAAAATCTATAAACGATACAATGACCCTGACGCCCTACTTGAATTTCAGTATCTGAGGCAAAAAATTAAAAACAATATAAAGGAGTCATATAAAGGATATGGCAACAGTGTAGAACAGAACTTAGAAACAACAATACCATGCCTAATAATATGACTTTCAAAAATGAAATTATAAGTGATCCTAAAAGCATTGCAGATGCATTTGCGGAATTTTTTCAGAACTCTTATACAGAAAGTAATATTCCTGAATTCACTAACAATGTCTTAACGGATAGCTTACAATTAAAACAATTTAGTGAAATTGAAGTCCTTAATAGTCTTAAAAAATTTAAACCTAAAGGCACTGTTGGTCCGGATAAAATACCTGCTTTTTTTCTTACAGATTGCGCATGTCTTCTCTTTAAACTACTCACCAGAATTTTTAATATTTCTATTAATACATGTACTTGTCCATCATCCTGGAAACTCTCTAAAATAATACCTATATTTAAGAAAGGTGAAAAAAATCAAATTGAAAATCATAGAACAATAACTATCATTAATAACTTTGCTAAGTGTCTTGAAATGCTGCTTCATAACTTTCTTATCTTTCATATCAAAAATAAAATAATACCACAACAGCACGGTTTTGTGAAAGGCAGGTCTACAGCCACTAATTTATTCTGTATAACTCAATATATAGCTGATGCCTTTGATTCTCGTCAACAGGTAGACGTTATATATACGGATTTCTCTAAAGCGTTTGACAGACTGAATCACGTTACTTTACTTAATAAATTACATAACTCTGGTCTATCAAAAAATTTGACATGCTTCTTCAAATCTTACCTCGCAGAGAGAAAACAATTTGTTCACTGTGATGGCAACAATCTGTTATAATATCGGTCACTTCAGGGGTTCCTCAAGGATCCATATTAGACCATCACTTTTTAATGTATATATTAATGATATCTTAGATGACATTGAGGCGAATTGCTTACTTTATGCGGACGATATGAAAATATACAGTACCATTACAAGTCCTGATGATTGTAATAAACTACAATTAGCATTAAACAAAATTAATATTTGGTGTTCACGGAACAATCTTCCATTAAATGTAATGTTATGTCCTTTTCTCTTAGACACGATGTTATCAAATATGATTATTTGATTGATGAAGTAATTCTATAGAGGCCCAATACCATCCGTGACCTTGGCATAATTTTCGATCCCAACCTATCATTTTCAGCCCATGTAAATGATATAGTAGCTAAAAGCTTCAGATCTCTAGGTTTTGTGATACGAAATACTCGTGTGTTTCAAAACTTAAATATTTTCAAATTGTTATACACGGCTCTTGTCAGACCTCACGCTGAATATGCCTCCATTACGTGGTGTCTCCATTTCAACACACATATTAACAACTTAGAAAGGATCCAAAGACGTTTTCTAAAATATCTTAGTTACAGGGCAGATAATACTTATCCATTGATTGGATTTTCTCAGTAGGAATTACTTTCAAGACATTCATTTGAATCATTAGAAAATCGCCGCATTATTCATCAGTTAGTTTTCCTCAGAAAACTAATAACAAATGATATTGATTGTGAAAATATACTCGCTCAACTAAATTTTTTTTGTTCCTCGTATATCTGCACGACAATCTGTTACATTTTATCTCCCCACGCCTCGTATCAACGTAATGAAGTTTTCGCCGCTGCAACAAATGTGCCATAATTATAATTTATTACAAAATAAATTTGATTTGTTCAACTGCAATGTGGCTTTGAAAAAAAATTAAAATTGTAAATGGTTTTTACTTAGTATTTCTGTTTGTTAATTTATATTATCATTTGTCTATAGAAAAATGTGTTTATGTTATTTATGTTATTGTGGTATTTTCTTTTTTGTTTTGTTTGTATTCTTGCTTGTATTTTACCCATTCAATAATTTTATTGGTGTTTACTGTGGAATGGTGTATGTTAAATAAATAAATAAATAAATATGTAAATTCATCCTTGAAGAGTGCATTAGAAAATATTGCACTAAATATACCTTCTAATACTGCTTTTCTAGCAGATGATGCTTTCCCTTTAAGGAATATTTATTAAAACCTTATTCGCATCATGGTCCTTTAACAATAAAGGAGACTATTTTCAACTATCGACTAGAAGAATTGTGGAAAATGTGTTTGGTATAGGTACTTCTTTCGCGTTTTCGTGTATTTGAAAAACCGATTACCTTGTGTCCCGAAAAAGCTGACTCTATAGTGAAAGCTGCTTGTGCACTACATAACTGGTTGCGAAAAACAACTACTACTTATATTTCCCGAGGCTCTGTGGATGAAGATTTCGAACATTGAACCATATTGGTTATTGGAGACATGAAATAAGAGGTGTGCCGGACTTGACCGTAACAAATGAAACTCGTAATTACTCTAAAATGGCAGCTGGTATTAGAAACAGATTAGATGATTGGATCATGGGGAAGGAGCTGTGCCATGGCAAATGAAAATGATTAGTTCATAATGTAGTTATTTTAACAAATAAAATACCTACGATTTTTGTAGATTGTGTGTCTCTTATCTGTACTACTGAATGCAAAATTCTATCAGCCACTGAAAACCAAGGAACTTTCGGCGTGTAAATATTATCTGCACTTGCCCCCGATTTCTTGCTTTTTGAAATTTTATTTAATTCTAATGTATATGCGTTTCTTATGGAACGTATTTTCGTTTTTACATTGGAAGAATTAAAACCATCAATATTTAGTTTTCTTGAGATCTTTTCATACGCATCTTCTCTTAAATCCCTATTTTTCTTTGCATTAGAATGTTCGAGTCAGAGTTTCCCTTTTTCGTTCCATGCGCTTCGTTGTTCCTAACCGTGTTGATATCTCGTACGTGCCCATAACGTCAATGTCAACGAGGCACCCATTGGAGTAAAATCCGCAATATTTCTAACATACAGTGGGAAACTATGGAAAATGAGATCACACAATTTGTGTAGTGGGACGAAGCCTATGATTTATGACGTAACTCATAAACCCTATTCCAAGAGATTTCAACGTTTCAAGTTAAATGTTTTCGAAGAAAGGAGATTTCACTTCTAAACGATATTGTGCGACTGAATTGGAAATTACTCTGTCCCTATCATTACTTGAACGTGGCGGAAGAAGGGAAAATGTACCTACCTACTGTGCATTATATTTTGTACTAGGTTTGAAATCTATGTGATCTGACTTGGAATATTTAACCATGAAATAAAATACATCTTACTTAGTAGCGGAAGTAATAAAAGGTTTCACTGAAACTATAATCGGCGCGACAAATTTAAAATCACACATACGTGTTAATTTTTTTGTAGCATTATTTAATATTTTAATAATATTTATTTTCATTTAGGTATGTGGTGAATTTGTGAAGGGGTGACCCAATCCCATTTTTTTACTGTTATTATATGCTTGATAACATGATAATAACTTGATAATATAAATTGCAAGGAAACTAACAGTGACTCCGCCAATATGACACCTCCCGTATCATGACTATATGTTTATTTACTATTGAATTTAATTATGAAAAAAGTTAAATATTTTTACAACTTTACGAACACAATGTGTATTATACATACTGAAAATAATAATATAAAAATAGTATCAATTATTAAGAACAATTCTAAATGTATATCTTTATGTTTCAGATTTTATTGATGTAAGTCGACAAGGAAGAGGAAAGTTTAAAGTAAAAAAAAAATTGAAAAAATTTCTTCTACCTTTGCTATTAGCATATAAATTGAAATTTTTTACATTGGTACCTGTACTAATTGGCGGACTCGTGCTATTAACAGGAGCAACAGGACTGGCTGGATTCTTCTTTGCGCTATTTGCAGCAGTTATGGGACTTAAATCTGGACATGGAAGGGGACGCAGAAAATTCTGAATTGTGACTTAAGACAGTATTTCATACTTTTAATATTACCGTAGGTATTTTGAAATTGTTATACTTAATACTCTTTATGCAAAATAATCTTAATAAATAATCCAAATAATTTATAAAGGTTTCCTTCTAATTTTCTTTAGGTACCTAGCCAATTATTTCCTTGTTATTTCAGAAAGTAAAATTTCTACAAGAAATAAAGCTCGTTTTTTCTTCAAAGTTCATATATCAAACCCACCAAACATATATCTTCATTCATTCTTTTTCATTACCTTGATCCAAATCGCCACTTGATGAGATTGCTTATTTCTTTGATGCTACCTTACACTTCTCGAAGGTATCAATTTCAATCAATAAGTCAAGTGAACGTGTCAATTTGGGATAATCACGGCCGGCTACCAATTCCCCGTGTTATATAATAATAAGTGTATACGGACAGCGTAAACGGTCTTCGATCATGGGAAAGCCGAGCGCAATTGGCACGTACCCAAATCCTAACAGCAGGTCATCTTTTGCTAATATCCCGCATTGAAACTCTTGACAGATCTCGTTTTATTTCGACATTATCAGAATTTTATAATAGTCGACTACTAAAATACTATTAACTACTACTATTAACTATACAAATTTGCAGAAATGTTTTCACGAAATCTCTTGGGAATCAGTTTATAATGAACCAAACATTGACATTGCAAAAATAAATTTTTTAATATAACAATGGAAACTTCTGACAAATGTACTACAGTCAATAAAAATAAAAGAAAATATGTAAAGAAATCAACATAGATAATTAATGCTTTAGTAACTTCTATGAACAAAAAGAATGATATGTTTACAACATTAAAGAGAAATTCCAGCAATATAGAACTTATAACACAATATATAAATTATAAAAATAAATTAACAAAGAAGAAAATATGATTACTATAAAAATAAAATAAACGAAAATCAACTAAATACAAAAAAACTGTGGTATATAGTACAAGAAATTACTAATAACAAAGATAAATCCTGTGATATATCATGCTTAAAAAGTGAAAATGGAAGCACATTAAATTGGCCAAAGAAATTTAAAATGAATTTAACAAATTATTTTCAAGCATGGGCAAAACATTAGCTAATAGAATTTCCAGAAATCCAAATTTCAAAATAAAAAGGAATATTAGGCCAACTTCTTTTGTGTTAGTTCCTACAGATGCTAATGAAATCAAACATGTAATAACATAAATTAAAAAAATAAGACATCATCTGGAGTGGACAATATTAAGGCTGAAACTCTGAAACTAATAAGTATAATAAACTAATAATAACCTTATCTTGACATCCTTGGTATTCATATTCAACCGATGTATGGAAATTGGTCACTGGCCATCAACTTTTAAGAAATCCATTATTGTCCCTATCTATAAAAAAAAAGATAAAGAGGACGGCAGTAACTATCGACCCATATCTCTTATCACAAATATAACCAAAGTTTTTGAAAAAATTATAAAAACGAGACTAAATGCTTATATTGCAAGATATAACATAATTTCCGAAAATCAATTTGGATTTAAAGAGAATGTGTCGACTGAAGATGCAATAGTAGCGTTAACAACAAAAATCCACTGTGCACTAAATCAATCAAAACCCTGTCTCTGCACGTTTATTGACTTATCAAACGCGTTTGATTCAGTTATTCATTCCTTACTTTTACAATCATTGGTATCAGACGGAATAGTTTAAAACTGTTTCAAAGTTACCTAACCAACAGACATCAAAGCGTGAAAGTAAATAATGTAATAGGTGATACACTACCTGTAGAATATGGAGTGCCACAAGGTAGGTACAGTGTTGGGTCCGATTTTGTTCTCAACTATATAAATGACCTATTCTCTCTATCCTTGTGTAGAGCAGACATTATAGGATTCGCGGATGACACTGCAATATTTTTCAAAGCCAACTCATGGGAAGAATTAAAAATAAGTGTTGAAAAGAACTTAACGGATATTAAAAACTGGTTCGATCACAAGCTACTAACAATAAATATAGAAAAAAAATACTTACCATTTAGCTGCTGCGCTTCTGGTCTTCCTCCATTTTCACACATAAAAATTGAAATTCATAAGAAGGAACATATCATCATGCCCTCAACAGGAATTAAATATTTAAGAGTTGTCATTGACAGGCACTTACGATGGGATAAACACATAAAATATACTATAAGGAAACTAGAGACGATACTCTATAGATTTAAATACTTACGAAATATCTTTAACTTATAACAACTAAGAATACTTTATTTTGCCTTGGTGGAAAGCCATTTGCGCTACAGTATATTAGCGTGGGGCAGTGCACTTAAAACTCATTTACGTCCTCTGGAAATTATTCAGAAAGGTTCTTGAGAATATTACTACATAAAGACTTAACACACCCTAGTAATCTGTTATATAAAGAGGTACATGATTTTGATATTAGACAATTGTACTATTACAATCTCAACATAAAGTATCACCGGGTAAAAAATATCATATCATTGCCGGGTCATACCTACAATACTAGACAAAAACACCTCCATACTATACCTTTGATCATAACATCTATTGGACAAAGATCTTATGAATATCTAGCTCCTAAAATTTATAACACAGTTCCTGTCGAAATTAAAAATACAGTTAATATTACATCATACAAAAAAAAACTTAAACACTATATATTTCAACAGTCAAGAATCATATTTCACAATTACATTAAATCACAGTTATCTTAAATAACTTACCTACCTTATAATCTTAATAACTGAAACGTTGATATATACTACTCATATATAGGTACTCGCACTACTCATAACCACTCGTAACTCGTAAATACTCTTGACCCTATATTGTGATTCATACTAGTGGTATATTAAATCTTATATTAATAATTTTTAACCTTGTTTCATAATCCTTGTTCCTATTAACTCAAAACAAGTGTTAAGTCACTTATTGAGTACCTATATTTGTTTATGTGCAACTTTATGTGTTTATGTGTTTACTGTACTTTATTATTGT
>CAXKVY010001921.1:0-22151 GCA_964058915.1 Tetropium fuscum | reverse complement strand
AATATAAATTTTAATCTTGAAAATAAATAACTTTTCAATAGCAGAAATTAATAAAGGCTAATTCTAATACCAATATGGAAAATAAACAGTTTGTGCTTCCACCTGGAAGCACAAACTACGCCTTAACGCCTTAATATATGCAAGAAAGCATTACAATGTTCTTACTTTTAAAAATTAATACCTTATTTATTATTAGTACTTTTTTGCGTCTTCTAGTAGGTACTAGAAGACGCAAAAAAGTACTAATAATAAATAAGGTATTAATTTTTAAAAGTAAGAACATTGTAATGCTTTCTTGCATATATTAAGGCGCAAGCGATTTAATACTTAATATCTATATCTCAGTCCCCTAGGGGTAGTATTTTTTGTCAAAATTAATGATCAAGATGACATTTTTGCAGTTTATTTTAGCCCCAATCGACTTAAAATTGGTGTTTTGAGAGTTTTGAAGTCGTTGATCACGTATTTTTTGTCCCAATAAATATTCAAGGTGGCGGACATTTTTGCCATTTATCATCAGAATCAATTCAAAATCAGTGTCTCGCGAATTCTGAAGCGCTGATCACGAATATTTTGACAAAATATATATTCAATATGGCGGACAATTTTGCCATATATGGTGCGATTCGACTTAAAATCGGTATCATGAAAATTTTGTCGCATATCACGAGTTTTTTGCCAAAATAAATATTCAAAATGGCAGATTAAATAATATGATAGACGTTTTCCTCACTTATTCTCTCATTCGACTCGAACCATCATCATTTTTTTGTGTCAGATCAAGTAGGTATTCCAAATGGCGACTCTAAGATGAATTTTGCCATTTTGCCATTAGACTCAAAATCTTTCTCAGTGTTTTTTAGAGTAGCATATCACGAATTTTTAATCATATCAAATATATATTTTGCCTTTTTCTTGACATTTCCTTTTTTGCGTTCCTCTATTCACTATTATTTCTGGTACTAAACAGTCCACAAAAAATCTTACCAATTTTAGTTAAATATTTTACCGATAAATAAGTAAATAAGTCATTATGATCACACAAGACTGCGAAGCGACGGCAACTTCGGAGGCCCGCATGCGCTGTTGACAGGGGTGTAACTGGAATAGCAAATATTTAACTATTCTTTTGTTTTGTTTAATTGTTTTATTAAATGTAAATTACTAAGTTTACTGTGTTAGCGAATATGTTGTATTTGTTATTAGGTAATCAAGCGATATGGAGAATTATTGAAAAATTTACAAATCCAAATTTTCCGATCACTCTACTCTAATAAGATGCCTAATAATGACAAAAAATGTTACTCTGAAATATAGATACAAGACAATAAAATTATGTATTTACAAAAAGTAGATAGAGGTTTTCGCCCTATTTATTTATTTCGCATCCAAACAGGCATAGCCAGCCTAATTACAAAAATAATAAATTCGCAAATAACATTACACTGAGCGAGTAATAATAATTATTACAGTGCGTGAGTAATCATAAACACATGTAAATTAAAACAGAAACAATAAAATATGTTTTAGATATTTAGATGTGTAGAGATATAGGGTAACTAATGAATGTTAGGCGTTGCGTCATCACTAACGGAATTAATCACAGACAGTGCAATCGACTACTGTCTGGGTTGCATTCGCACTGTGTTTATGAAGACATAGTAATGCCTACATCGAAATAACATGAACCGCGTCATTACCAGTGATGACGCAACGCCTAACATTCATTAGTTACCCTATATATTGTTATCTTTAGATAATAATTGTTTTTAGATAAATTTAATGCGATTGCCCCCTATAAGATACACAAGTAGGTTGCAGTATGTAGTGACTGTAGAAAAAGTGTAAAAACGTCATTATATTAGAACTATCATTAGATCGGGTGATAATTATTGAAAAAATTCACAGATTTCGCAATCCTTGCAGCTATCGGAGAGCAATAATTATTGTTGCAGATGTAAAATAAGCCCGAGTATCCACATCTATACCTATTGTGAATATATGATGAGCTCATACGATAAATTATAATAATCCAATAGCTAAATAGCATAAATTATTCCTAGAGTTCCGAAAGTTTCTTTTTTCCTCTTTCTTGCCTAATAATATGAGAAATTATTCCAAAGCCAGGTAGAATTAAAATATAGACTTCTGGATGACCAAAAAATCAAAATAAATGTTGATATAAAATTGGATCTCCTCCTCCGGAAGGATCAAAAAATGATGTATTAATATTACGGTCAGTTAATAATATTGTAATAGCACCAGCTAATACGGGTAAAGAAATAAGTAATAAAATTGTGGTAATTATTACTGCTCATACAAATAAAGGTATTTGGTCTAAAGTTATACCCTTGGGTCGTATATTTATAATCGTAGTAATGAAATTAATAGCCCTTAAAATTGATGAGATACCTGCTAAATGTAATCTAAAAATAGTTAAATCTACTGATGAACCCCTATGAGCGATATTTGCTGAAAGGGGGGGGGGGTATACTGTTCAGCCTGTACCTGCTCCCTTTTCTACAATTATTCCCATAATTAAAAGAATTAATGATTGGGGGTAAAAATCAAAATCTTGGAAATGATAACAAAATATATGAAACATAATATACCGATCCTTTTGAGTTGTTTCGAATACGTCAAATACTATGGTGCGCGTGCATGCTTGTGGCAATTTCCAGATTGGCTTTAGAATGCTTATGTTTATTAAGTGTTTATTAGTAATGTTTGGCGTACGATTGGGTCCCTAGCATTTTATAAATTTAGAATAACACGTTAATTAATAATTTAATATAATATTGAGTATGGATACTGTCACAATTTGCTATAAGAATGCGCAGAACGTACTACGCACCGAGTTATTGTCTCATTCAATACAAGTTGCGTTGTATTTATCTTACTCGCTTGCTCTGACTGGATAGGTCTATTAACTGTTTATTATACACACAAGGTGATATATAAATATAAACATAATTTTTTATCATTTTATTTTTGAAAAACTTAAGTATTACTAATATAATACACATCTCAATTTACGAGTTAGGTATGTAGTAAGAAATAATAAACATAATTTTTAATTAACCAACTTATATTGGATTTGTAGTTAAACTTAAAAAAACAATCACAGATCTTACATGTTACGCAAGTATCGCAGGCGTATTGAAAATACCAGACACAACTGGTAAAATTTTGTCAAGCAAATTGAATAAAAATAAAACTCAGTTGTGTTACGATTTTTTTGTTCGTTTGACCCTGAAGGTCTTGTCGTTTTAAACAGGTTATCTGCATGGGGTGGTCAAAAATTACAGTCTAATTTTTTTTGTCTTCGAATGAATGAAACTTCTTTGAAAAAGTTTTTTCTTGCCTAAAAATAGTGATGACTTTGTCAAAAATTGTGTTGTATACACAGGGTGGTTAAGAATTACAAAATCTTAAAATTTGAAGAGAAGAAACTGTGATTTTTGATCACCCAGTATAAAAGCAATTGTGGCTAAATCATCATTAGTTTTTTATACGTGGTGATCAAAAAGTACAAACTTTACTCTTAAATTGATTTTGTAATTTTTGAACACCCCGTATAATAAACATAATTTTTGTCGATATTACTTTAAGCAAGTAAAAGCTTTTATAAATAATAGCGTTTTCCCGAAAACTAAAATTTTTTTGACATTTTGTAATTTGTGACAACCCCGTATAAAAAATATGACTTTTGTCGACGTTATTACTATTTTTTGGGCAACTAAAAACTTTTATAACTAATATTTTCTTTTGTAATTTTTTACCACCCCGTATAATAAACATAATTTTTGTCGACATTACTACGACATGTACTAATTCACCAACACTAGGTACTAAATTCAATAAATGCTGGGCTAAAACCCGAAAAACCACAAATAATGAAAAACAGGTGTGATAGAACTATGCACTGTGAAACTACCTCAATCATAAAGGACCGAAAAATCCTCAACAAAATACCTATTCATTACTTACTAAACAAAGGGCAAAGGGTAGGTATTTATTGTCTGACTTCGTCTTTATTGGTTCGGTAAATGCGCCCTTATGAAATTATCTCGGAAATTATACGTAGTATTTTATACTTTTTTAATATATTTTTTATATACTCAAAATGTAATTAGCAATGCAAGTTTCTATATATTTTAGTAATTAGGGTTTTAAGACTCGCCAAAGAAAAAAAAATACAGTAAGTAATATAATTTTACTCACAATCGGTTAGTAATTTATGGATTTCTAACCTTTGAAGTAATCGGGAAGCGACTTATTACTTACTTTACTTTCCCAGCTAGCCGGGAAAGTACTTTCCCAGCTAGCATCTGTCACTTTTCTTACCTGGAAATGTCAATGTCATTTTTGATTAAAAGATGGTTTAGAAAGAATAGAATCCACTCAACATTTATTTAATTCAGAAACAACAACAACAATAACAAAAAGAAAACTATTTGGAATTATAAATATTAATAGTTACATTGGAATTATGATTACTATTAACGGTTAAAGTAAGACCGTGTTGCTCAAAATTATGAGTTTCAGAAATAGATGAAGACGCCGACGTTTCTGGATTTTCTACATGAGACAACATATTAGCAATTTTTATTTGTCCATGTAATGAATTCTCCACATATCCCTCTGCTACGGTGTTGGATTTCCAGCCCCCCAACTTTTTCAACTGTAGGATGTCTCCACCTGTATTTGCTAATAATGTTGCTGAAGTACGTCTAAAACAATGTCCTGTAAACCTGTTAACATTTTCCAGCTTTAAATAAGTTGCTATTTTTTTGGGAAAACTTCCTATAGCATTATGCCCAAAAGGCTGTCGTGTAATTTTACCAAATCTTATTTGTAAAAAAAATCTATCAGAGTCAATGTTATTACGAAGGTCACAGTATTGCTTTATTATATTTATCCATTCCGATTTTGTAATTACAAATGTACGGGAAGAGTAGGTTTTTGTGACAGGAATCACTATTATAATTCGATTTTCTAAAATATCCAGGTCACTTATTTTCATTTTTAAAAGTTCATCGCACCTACAGGCTCCGGAAATGCCAATAATTAAAGCAACCTAAAAAAATTTAATATAACATATATTTAATATGCACTAAATAAATTAAAATTACCTTTTGAGGAAGATATTCTATCGGGGCATTGTTTAAAAATGTATCGATGTCTGCTTCAGAAAAAACACTTGACTTTTTAGCTTGATATCCCACATTCTTCCTTTTCAAAAATGCCTTCAATTTTGCGTAATTACTAATATCAACATTATGCCTAAAGTTTAATACTGCTCGCAACATCGAATATCTTGACCATAATGTGGAGGCTTTACTTTGTTTGCTTATTTCACAAAAATAAGCAAGAAGTACCGTCTCAGAGGTATGCTGCACACCTTTAGCCACGCACCATTTACTGTATAGTTCATAGGTGTTTTCATACCTCTCCCTGCTTTTTTCAGGAATTATTCCTTCAGTAGCTCTCTCTGCAGCTACCCGCACTTCTGGTGGCGTACATTCAAATTCACTATCAGACATTTTTGTAAAATAAACACAATCTGATTATATGTACAATTAATGGCGTCGTGTATCGCCTAAATGTCAGATTCAACAAACTTGTTTTGTTACCTAGCAACGATCTCACAGGTTACTTAAAATAATTCATCTTATCACATAATGAAAATGGATACAGATATTTGAAACGAAATTATTATTGGTAGATTGTGAGTATTAGAAATCCATAAACTACTAACCGATTGTGAGTAAAATAGTATACAAACCTCGCGGGAACTCATTCTAGCCTCGCGTCTGTAATTTACCTCGGTGCTTCGCACCTCGGTAAACTACCTTGCCGCTCGGCTGAAATAGAGTACTTTCCCGCTCGGTATGTAATGTACTATTTACTGAAAATAGTAGTTGATTGAAGGTATCGGATTGTTAACGTGAAATTGTAAACAGTAGACTGCTTATGATTCCATGTTATTTATACGTTTCTTATTTGGCGCATTTCATATGTTTTATGTGATCTGATTCTCAAAAAGGTAACTTTTGAGAAAGAAACTACATGGAATTTTTAAATCGTATCTGCTTCTATAATAAAGGATTGGTAATTATAATATTGTTTAAGTTTACTAACTGAAAATTATTACCTACTAAGGAAAAAAATATTATTGTTCTCGATAATCTACAAATGATTTTATTAATCATTTAATACGATTAATATACGATAATTAATATACGATTTTATTAATCATTTGTATATCTGTAGACCGTCGCGTCGTAAGATTAATAAAATCGTTCCTTATAACATTGTATACAGAAATTGAAGCCGGTCCTGTAAAGTTGGCGAGGCCTGGTAAAAAAACATCGGCCGCCGTAAATAAGAAATATGTTTGTAGCTTGGCTAAAATACATTAGTTACGAACGGTGTCTCATAGAGTCCCAGCCATAGACAAAGAAATAGTCCCAGCACCTGCTGGAACGTACCGATTCGCCGTTTCGATGACTCAGGCTATGCTAAATTTTTTGTACTAAATCCCCGCCTTAAACAAAATAGTTCAATTAACTTTTTTTTCAAATCATAAATTTTACAATCTTACCACAAGGGGGAAGTGACTTACTTGTTAATAAGGAAACGTTAAATTTATATTGTTATATACGGTTTCTAATATGTATGTGTAGTTCAACGACCGGCAACCCTGACCTACACAATGTTTCTCATTGGCGTAGAAATTTTTATCCTTAGGGGGTTGCAAGTAGAAGGTTTTTATATGCAGATTTTCAACACCACAGTTGATATTGAATCCCCACCACTCATGAAGTATTACTTTCCCACAAGAAACAAAAATAAATATGTACAAAACAGCTAAGTAGCCGTGAAAAATAAACTTTAAAACGGAAAAATAAAATAAATATATACCTATTCCAAAATAGAGCTAAACATTATCAACAAAAAATTAAAACAGTAAAATAAATATACCCATAATGCAAAATAAAGCAAAACATTCTCAACAAACAATAAAAACAATAAGACAATTAAAATAAATCACCTATAACTCTGGTGCCCAAATAGTGTGGAGTGATTCATCACCAGCATATGGACGGCTCAGGGAGATGAGGGGCGAAGGGAACAAAATTCCATAGGCGTATCATTTTAGAGGGGGCAGAATGAAAAAAATGAAACAAAATATCCAAGTTATTAACATTGTTTTTTAGTGTACTTGTGATGGTTTTTTTTATTATCTTAAGAAAAATACTGTTATTAGATGGTTCTAAAAATGTGTGATAGGTATGTATACTTTATAAGTTTTCTCTATCAAGATCATTCATAAACTAATAATTTTTAGTATTATTCATATAACACTAATATAGTATTACTTGCATTATTTATAAGTAAACTAAATTAATAACATTTAGTTCAAAAAAACTTTATCGTTCAGGGCGATTTGTAGTTAATTAAAACCGAGATTAAAACAGTTACTGCTTACCCAGCCAAAGAGAGATAATCAAAACAGATCTTGTGGAATTTTGCCGTTTGTAGGGACGTAGGAGTAGCAAGCTACACACAAGTGGCCCCTCTAAATCTATCTAACGACATTTACCACCATGCTAAAACTATACCTAACATCACTATATATCACTATATCACTATATATATATATATATATATATATATATATATATATATATATATATATATATATATATATATATATATATATATATATATATATATATATATATATATATATATATATATATATATATATATATATATATATATATATATATATATATATATATATATATATATATATATATATATATATATATATATATATATATATATATATATATATATATATATATATATATATATATATATATATATATATATATATATATATATATATATATATATATATATATATATATATATATATATATATATATATATATATATATATATATATATATATATATATATATATATATATATATATATATATATATATATATATATATATATATATATATATATATATATATATATATATATATATATATATATATATATATATATATAATATATGTTTAACTTTCATAATCACTTCGATTGCCTATTAGGCATCGATAACCTAAAACTATTAAATGCTAACATTATTTTAGATAAAAATCTTTTAGTGACACCCAAAAGCCAAATAAAAATTAAATTTCATGAAACGCCTAACGTCAGCATAAATTGCATCACCGTACAACCCAGATGCGAACAAATAATTAAGTTAAAAATTAAAAATATAAAAGAAGGCGATGTTGTAATTCCTTATATGAAACTTGCGGACTTAGAAATACCGGAATGTCTCACGTGCGTAAAAAATTCTGAAGCTATTTGCATATATATATATATATATATATATATATATATATATATATATATATATATATATATATATATATATATATATATATATATATATATATATATATATATATATATATATATATATATATATATATATA
This sequence comes from Tetropium fuscum, assembly GCA_964058915.1. Lineage (NCBI taxonomy): Eukaryota > Metazoa > Arthropoda > Insecta > Coleoptera > Cerambycidae > Tetropium > Tetropium fuscum. The sequence goes on along the minus strand of CAXKVY010001921.1, from coordinate 13,623 downwards.
TATATATATATATATATATATATATATATATATATATATATATATATATATATATATAATAAGTTATACCAGCAGTTCCCGTGAGAAGATTCACATCCATAGGTTGATCACCCAACATTCTGCGAACGCAGATAAGCCAGCGAGCGCAGAATGTACAATCATCATATTAATGTAACAAACTTGTTAGTGCATTTTAGTTAGTCTGAATTAGGTCTTCAACTAGTAATGTTCGTTTAGAGAAATAAAAATTAGTTTTATTAATTATAATTGATTTTTTTAAAAAGGGGATTACAGCAATCGGTTATATAAGTGGCGCAGTCGGTAGGATAGTCAATCGGTATTAAGTGACATAATATCGATTCGTTTTAACGATTTATTGACTATCGAAAAAATTAGACATTTTTGTGGCCCGGTCGCGAGTGAACACAAACTGTCCGAAACGGTGAAACAAGTCCAGCTAGGTGAAAGGGAGCAGTAGCCTAGTGAGAATCGAGTACTGAAGGAATATCAGCTCTATTTGGACCCAATCACATAGAATTCTTGGTACTATTGCTGTAAGTACATCTATGTCTTATAGAGGCCCCTCTGATCAATATAATTCTGAAAGTTCCGAAGATTCTGATTCATTCTCGCACTCCTTGAATCACTCAAGGGTATCAAACTTTTTTCAAAAAAATTCTGCCCACATTAAATTTAACATGGCACAACCCAATGTAAATACCGCAGCAAATGCAGTACCTATTTCAACACCTGTTTTAAAACAGGAATACTTGCACATGATACCAGACTTTGATGGTCGATCTGAACTTTTACCTAGATTTATAGAAATAAGTGAAAAGCTCGTAAATAAATTTTATAACACTGTCGATCCGACAGACTTTAAGAATGAATATCTGATGTCTAGCACTTTAGCAAAAATTAAAGGTGAAGCTGCTATTAATATTTCGTCCTGCATAATTAACAATTGGAATGATTTAAAATTGTCATTACTCAATGCTTATGCAGACAAAAGAGAAATTTACACACTTAACATAGAAATGACTGAATGTAAGCAAGAAAATGAAACTCCATTTGAATTTTACTCTCGTATACAACAAATATTAAATTTGCAAACCTCTTATATCGCAACCCATAGTGAAGGTAACGAAGCCGTGGTGTTAATAAATTATCACAGAAATTTGGCCCTAAGAATCTTGCTTAGAGGTCTCAAAGACCCAGTAGGCTCTTTGATGAGGACAAAAAATCCTCCTGATCTTAACAGCGCGTTAAATATGTTAACAAATGACTTTCAGATAGAAACGGCACAAAATAGAATTGCCAAAACAAAATCCTTTAATAATAAACCTATAATTAGTCCAGTTCAAAATAAACCAATATTTCAAAATAGGTTATTTAGGCCTAATTTCCAGCCTCAATTACAATTGCGAAATTCCCAACATAATCCCCAATTTACGCAAAAATTAATACGCCCGGATCAAGGTGCCGGACCGTCAACAAACCGAAATGTTTTCAGACCTAATCAATTAAAAATTCTGCCTAAACCAGTGCCGATGAGTGTATCGACAACGAACACTTATAGGCCAGGACAAAATCCACAAGGCCAAAATCGTATCTTTCGCCCTAATAACCAAAATTATTTTATTTTTAGTGACCCTAATGCGCGTCCGAATTTCATCGCCGAAGAATTATTTAATATTGACGATCAACCATCAGTCGAACTACCCGACGATGACCATTATGACGAAACTACCGAAAATCCTCAAAATGAGTTTTTTCAGGAAATAGCCTCGGAAACCGAATACATGGAACCGAACAATCACGAACCCCAAAATTTGAACTAATGAACGTAAATTATAATGAAAGTAAGCTTCCATTTATTGTATTCCCCGAAAATAATCTAAAAGTTTTAATTGACACCGGAAGACCGGATTAGACCGGAAATTGCTCATAAATACTTTAAAAATTCTATAAAAAAGGACCCATTTAAAATCTACACCGCACATGGTACTTCGATAGAAAATTATAGTACTTCTATCCCATGTCCAAAATTTTTTAATAAAAATGCTCGATTAAAATTTTATCTGTTTAACTTTCATAATCACTTCGATTGCCTATTAGGCATCGATAACCTAAAACTATTAAATGCTAACATTATTTTAGATAAAAATCTTTTAGTGACACCCAAAAGCCAAATAAAAATTAAATTTCATGAAACGCCTAACGTCAGCATAAATTGCATCACCGTACAACCCAGATGCGAACAAATAATTAAGTTAAAAATTAAAAATATAAAAGAAGGCGATGTTGTAATTCCTTATATGAAACTTGCGGACTTAGAAATACCGGAATGTCTCACGTGCGTAAAAAATTCTGAAGCTATTTGCACCATTTTAAATCCATCTGATTTACCAAAATCTATCAAAATTATCAAACCAATCGAGGCGATCAATTTCGATGAATATGATACGTCTTTAAATCCTAATTTAAACCACTATTATACAGAAAAATATAAATTTGATATTTCCAAAATAAGAACTGAACATATGAATTCAGAAGAACGCGATGCGATTTTATCATTAGTAAAGGAATACTCCGATATTTTTCATATCGAAGGAAATCAGCTGACTTTTACTAGCAAAATTAAGCACAATATAAAAACATCTGATGAAATACCTGTTTATACGAAAACGTATCGGTACCCTGAAGTACACAAAAACGAAGTACGCAAGCAAGTCCAACAAATGTTAGACCAAAAAATAATTCGACTTTCTTGTTCACCCTGGTCCTCGCCTATTTGGGTAGTCCCAAAAAAGGTAGATGCGTCAGGACAGAGGAAATGGCGAATTGTAGTGGACTATAGGAAGTTGAATGAAAAAACGATAGGTGACAGGTACCCGCTGCCTAATATCACTGATCTATTAGACAAACTGGGTCGATGTCAATATTTTTCAACTCTCGATCTAGCCTCTGGCTTCCATCAGATCGAGGTGTCTGAAGAAGACATTGCCAAAACCGCATTTAACACTGAGCAAGGCCACTACGAATACCTTCGTATACCGTTTGGCCTGAAGAATGCCCCAGCAACCTTCCAGAGGGTTATGGATAACATTCTCAGAGGCATTCAAAATGAGAGGTGTCTCGTATACCTCGATGATATAATAATATTTTCAACAAGTTTGCAAGAACACATTGTCAGACTTCGCGAAGTGTTCGATCGCTTAAGAACGGCGAATTTTAAAATACAGCTCGACAAGTCAGAGTTTCTCCGCAAGGAAGTGGCCTATTTAGGACACATCGTAACTCCCACCGGGATAAAACCGAATCCCGATAAAATTAGGGCTATTCAAAGATACCCCATACCCGGGAATCCGAAACAACTGAAGGGATTCCTTGGCTTACTAGGTTACTACCGGAAGTTTATTAAAGACTTTGCGAGAGTAACCAAACCTTTAACAAAGTGCCTTAAAAAGGATGCCGTTATAAACACCAAAGACCCGGACTATATCAGCTGTTTCGAATTATGCAAAAATCTCTTGACCAACGAACCAATATTGCAGTATCCTAATTTTTCAGAACCATTTGTTCTGACAAGAGATGCCAGCAATTACGCTTTAGGAGCTGTGCTATCGCAAGGAAAAATCGGATCGGATCTACCTATAGCTTATGCTAGTAGGACACTAAGTGAATCCGAGATAAACTATTCTACAATCGAGAAAGAGCTATTGGCTATTGTATGGGCCACGAAATACTTTCGCCCGTACCTTTTTGGCCGAAGGTTCAAAATAGTTACGGACCATAAACCCTTGCAGTGGTTATTTTCCCTAAAAGAGCCGAACTCGAAACTAGTTAGGTGGCGTCTAAAACTCGAAGAGTTTGAGTACGAAATTGTATATAAAAAGGGCTCTCTTAACAAAAACGCCGATGCCCTGTCTCGAATAGAACTTAACGTAAACGAAACCGAACCATCTAAATTACCCATTTTCGATTACATCGAGGAATTCAATCAGTCCCTAAATAATCCCAATCGTGAAAGCAATGAATCCGTCGTAGCTGAAGCAGGCGATCTGGATAACCACGAAAACGTCGAAGAAGACGACGCGACGATTCACTCAAACCACGAAAATCCCATAATTGCTATACCGATCGTTGATTGCCCCGTAAACTACGGCAAAAACCAAATTATAATTTCTCAAGTAAATTTCTCACCAGCTGATCCATCAGTTATTAATCTATTTAAAACGAAACAACGCACAATAGTTCAATTTTCTAAAAATAATTTAGAACAAGACATTGTTAAGTTCGTCAAAGAAAGAGTGGTCCCTAAAATAAAATATTACTTATATTTTGAGGATCCGATATACGAAGAATTTTGCGCAGTAATTCAAAAATTCTTCAAAAATTCACTAATTAATATGATTAAATGCTCACGGAAATTAATTGACGTCGTTGACAACGATGAAAGTAATGAAATTATTAAAAATAGCCATGAAGGTAAGACCAATCATCGAGGAATCGATGAAACCGAAAAGAGAATAAAAACTGTATACTATTGGCCCAATCTACAAAAATCCATCCAAAATTATATAAATAATTGCGAACCTTGTCAACTGACGAAGTATGACCGCCGACCGCTGAGACTAGAATATAACATTACACCCACAGCAATTAAGCCATTTCAAATATTACACATAGATAGTATCACCTTAGAAAATTGTAAATTTTTAACAATCATTGATTCCTTTTCCAAATACGCCCAAGCTTATAAACTTAACGCGGCACAAGGTATTGAGGTAACGAATAAATTATTAAAATATTTTACACACCATTGCATCCCGGAACAAATTATTTTCGATAATGGGTCAGAAATAAAAAATTCTGTGGTACAAGAACTACTTAAAACTCACAAAATTAAAATTCATTTTATCAGTTCACAACATCCAGATTCTAACGGTTTAATTGAACGTTTCCACTCGACCCTGATAGAAAATGTCAGGTTGCTAAATAATCAAAATGAATATAAAGATGACCCGATAGAAATAAAAGTAGATTACGCCCTATTAGCATATAACAACACAATTCATTCCGTAACAAACATGAAACCATATGAAATAGTCACTGGCCATTTATGTACAAATTCCCCTTTCGATATCGACATAGGAAACCAATTAGTCAATAATTATGTAGAAAAACATAAAGAAAAAATTAAAATTTTGTATCAAAAAATAAACGAAGATATTCAGAAGAAAAAGGAAACGGCAATTAACAAAGCTAACAAGAATCGAGAAAAACTTCCCGAAATTCCAGAGAAAGTTTACGTCAAAGACAAACAAAAACAAGGTAAAACGCGGAATAAATTTAAATCACAAACTATATCTAATGTTAATCCTGATCGAAAAACAGCAGAAATTCGGACTAAACACGGTAACACTTGTGCAAAAATTCATATCTCTGATATAAAAAGACCGAAAGCTCATTGTTCCAAAACTATTTCAGGGTCCTCGCCCTCGGACAAGGAACACAAATAAGAAATATCACGAAAAGTGTAGGCATTCTCCCTATCAACCTGGGCCCTGCCAGACTACAAAGGACTGAACACACATTCGTTCACTACTATGACCTACAGCCCTTATATGACGAATATGAAAGCTTGAATAGCCAGTATGACAATCTTAAGCTAACTTATCTTAACAACAGTATATTTAATAAATAACTAGATAATTATAATAAAATAGTAAAATATAGCCGAACATTAATATTAAGCAAAATAGGTAATATCAAAATCCATAATAAAAAATTTTCTAAGAGAGGTTTAATTGATGGAGTTGGTTCTATAATCAAAAGCCTAACTGGAAATTTGGACGCCTCTGACGGTGAGAAAATATATAACATACTCAATAAAATCCAAAGTAACGAGAGAAATTTACAAAGCCAATTAAAAGCCCAATATTCCATCAATCATAAAATTATAAACAATTTTAATAAAACTATACAGGACATTCAACACAATGAATTAGTGCTAAAATCAAAAATAATGCAGCTAAGATCATTTATCAAAAACGATGCAACACATCAAGATATTCTTTTTGCGGAAGATTTATTTAACCAACTCAATATTCTTTACAATACTATACTTAATACTCTACAAGAAGTTGAAAACTCTATAACGTTTTGTAGACTAAATACATTACACCCAAGTATAATTAAGTCTCACGACTTATTTCTAGAAATCCAGAGAATTTCATATCATTACGAAATTTCGCTGCCTTTTGAGGTCAAATACGAAAATATTCTAAATTTCGAATCACTTTTAAAAATTCATTGCAAAATCGACTCCGATCGAATTACCTATTTCTTATCAATCCCTATTTATTTCAAAAAAGAATTCGATCTATTTTATATGTTGCCTGTACCAACAAGACATGAATCAGAATATTTGACGATAATTCCAAACACAAAATTTTTACTTAAATCTAAAGACGAAGAGTCTATAAAACCTCTATCTGACATGTGTACACAAGGCAAATGGTATCACTGTCCAAATAAACTGCAAGTGAATTATCGAGCACCCTGTGAAGAAAACATTCTGTTAAACCAAAACTCAAGTAACTGTCGTTTTACTCAGCTAGACATCAATGAAAATTACATCGAGACTATTCCTGAAATCAATCAATATCTGGCCGTCTTCCCAAAAGAAGAAAAAATCAAAGCCCAATGCGAAAGTTCATCTGAAACCACATCTGTTATGGGTATATTTCTAATCAAGGAAGAGCCTTGTAAGCTATTCTTCAGAGGACAAGAATTAGTTTTTCAAGAAAAAAGCTATGGGAAACCACTGGTCATTGACGTTGCCAGTCTCCAATCAAAAATCAATAAAACCCCGAAATTCAAAGTAGAACTCAAGAAATTAAACCTTAAGGAACTACCGACCGACCCAATAATACCAATCGAAGATCCGATCAGCTATAACTACCATACTCCAAGCATTTGGACCATCACCCTATATATTCTACTGGCAATTACCATCCCATATCTTTATCTAAAATGGAGAAAGAACAAGAAATCGAGTCCAAAGAAAATTACAAGTGAAACCAATCAATCGGAAGACATAGAACTGAAGGAAACGAAAATCAGCCTCCCAGGGGATGCTTCGTTCTGAGGGTGGAGGAGTTATACGAGCAGTTCCCGTGAGAAGATTCACATCCATAGGTTGATCACCCAACATTCTGCGAACGCAGATAAGCCAGCGAGCGCAGAATGTACAATCATCATATTAATGTAACAAACTTGTTAGTGCATTTTAGTTAGTCTGAATTAGGTCTTCAACTAGTAATGTTCGTTTAGAGAAATAAAAATTAGTTTTATTAATTATAATTGATTTTTTTAAAATATATAAAAATATATATATATATATATATATATATATATATATATATATATATATATATATATATATATATATATATATATATATATATATATATATATATATATATATATATATATATATATATATATATATATATATATATATATATATATATATATATATATATATATATATATATATATATATATATATATATATATATATATATATATATATATATATATATATATATATATATATATATATATATATATATATATATATATATATATATATATATATATATATATATATATATATATATATATATATATATATATATATATATATATATATATATATATATATATATATATATATATATATATATATAATATATATATATATATATATATATATATATATATATATATATATATATATATATATATATATATATATATATATATATATATATATATATATATATATATATATATATATATATATATATATATATATATATATATATATATATATATATATATATATATATATATATATATATATATATATATATATATATATATATATATATATATATATATATATATATATATATATATATATATATATATATATATATATAATGGCATTATTTAACAATAATTTTTCTTCTCCTAGTTTAAAAGTGTGATTATTTCTTGCTACATCGGTTTTTATTTGGGCCCAAATTAATTCGATTGGATTCAATTCGCAGTGGTAGGGTGGTAGACGAAGTATTGTCACATCGCGAGCTTTTGCCATTTCATCGACTACCTATTTAATGTACCGACTCTTTTCCCGTTGGGCAATTTTCAAGAGCTGCACTTTTAGCATATTATCATCACAATCCAGGCTTTTTGATTTTAGCCACTCTAAAATCTTCCCTTTCCTCCACGCTGAAGTTGGCAACTTCTCCATTCTCCGGCTGTGATAAGGCGCATTGTCCATCATAACAACTGCACCAGGTTCTACAGAAGGCAATATGGAAGAAAACCACTCTTCAAAGACTTCGCTTGTCATATCTTCATGCTAATCTCCTGCTCGCCGCGGTTCAAACACATTTAAACCATTTTCCAGAAATCCTGATGCACTTCCGATATGCGTAATTATCAGCCGTCGTCCTTTACCAGATGGTGCTTTGAGTCCTGTAGAGTATCCTTCCATAAATGCCTGTCTTCTATTACTAATATTGCAGTCCTGCCATACTTTTGAAACGGTATGCCCTTCGTTTACCCAAGTCTCGTCTAAATAATAAATTTTTCTGTCTGACATCCGAAAATCTCGCATGTTTTCCAAATATTTTCTTCGCCATAAAACAATTTCGTTTTTCTCAATAAGAAGACTTTTCCGATTTCGTTTTATATGACGAAAATTCATCTCGTGCATAGTTCTCAAAAGATCTTTCCGAGATAACTTGGGTAAAGATTGATCGTCAGAAATAGCGCGTGAAATTATCTTCAGTGTCGGAATCTCATTTTTAAAAAAGAAACCATGGATAATCCGGCGAATTGCGTATTTGACATCTTCGTCGACGTCAATTTTCTTTCCGCCACGAGTTTCCGTTTTCTTCTTTTTTGCAAAGGGTTCCTCATCTGTACTTGCACGAAACACACTATTCATACAGACTTTTGTCAACGAAGCGCATATATCAACTGCCTCAGTTTTAGTGATTCCAGAATACCGTTCCAATATTCCTTCGTATACATTTTTGATGATTTTAAGTTCTCCTCCTGTCAAATTCGGTCGTTTACGATTGGAATTATTGGTTTTAGAACCACTATTACTCGCATTCGTCGCTTCCATCGCATAAAAACACTAAACACTCCCGTATAACACAATATACGAATACACAATATTATAATTATAATTAATATTAACAGAACACAATATTATAATTAATTTATATCGCGAATCAACCGTGCATAACACATAAAGAAATGCCACTGTCGCGCCAAAACATGCATGAAACAGCGCATGCGTCAATATATTCATGGAAGTCCCGCGTCTCCCTCTGACCAATGAAATTTCATTTAATTTAGAACCGCCTAAAACTCACCAATGAGAGCGGTAGACCCGGTTACTAATGAGTTCTGCCCACCATTTCTATAGATTGTACACAAATTTGCACACTAAGAAATTCTGTGATCCATTGCAAATAGGCAGACCGTTCAACAAAAACAACAACAAAAAATCTCTCTCAACGAAAAATGAAAATACCTTAATACCTTACACCTTAATACCTTAAAAACGTGTAATTATTACCACTATTTTCTGTGTCACTATTTAATAATATTATAATCACTAATATCACTATTTTCAGTCACTTTTCACTGTCGCTATCACCATTTCCAATATTAATCACAATGGGTTCTATGGCTTGATCAACCGCCAAATCCACATCCCACATTCTTGTTTCATCACGTTATTTCTGCCAATTTTCTGCTGTGACATTTTCCATTGCTCCTCGAAGATGTGTCTCTACGTCAGCTAATTTAAAAGTCCGATTCACTCTCGCCACTTCTACTTTTACTTGTGCCCAGATCAATTCAATGGTATTCAATTCGCAGTGATAAGGAGGTTCTTGATTCCAAATGCTTAAGTATTTCCCGTATACTTCGGAATTCATTTCCTCTTGGTAGTCTCCGGTCTTCTTAGATTGAAATATCAATTCTCCATTTTGCAAAAATCCACTATCCCTTCCAATATGCCTTATGATTAAACGGCGACCTTTTCCAGACGGCATTCTTAAACCAGCCTTCAATCGCAGCTTGCCGTGCATTTTTCACGTTTCCATTATGCCAGACTCTCTTCACAGCATATCCTTCGTTGACCAATGTTTCGTCAGTGTAATAAATTTTCCGCCCCTCGTTTCGAAACTTTTTTATTTCTCGAAGATAATCCATCCGCCAAGCAACTATTTCATATCTTCCTATGAGAATACTCTTTCTGCCTACTTTTCCAGACGTAGAATTCATGTCTTTCAAAATTTTTGCCAGACTAGTGCTGCACATTTTAGGTATAATATCATTTTCACTTATACCTTGCAGCACGATAAAAGCCTTGGAACGATAAAATCGATGTAGCCTTAATCTCTGAGACTCACATAACCAGAACAAATTATTGCAAAATAAGAGGTTACAAGGTTTATCACACTGCTCGACCAGACCTTCCCGGAAAGGGAGGAACAGCGCTGATAATCAAAGAAAACTTAAAACACTACGAGGATGCCAAATACGAAACTGCAGAAATCCAAGCGACAGCAGTGATAATGCAAATGAAATCCTACGACATCACAATTGTCGCAATATATTGCCCAGCAGGAAAAGCGCAAAAAGAAGAACACTACAGTCGCTTCTTTCGATCATTAGGAGATCGGTTCATTATTGGAGGCGACTTTAATGCCAAACACACTGCTGCAAAGGCAATGTCTTGTCACTTCCAATCAACCGGCAAACCAACGTACTGGCCTGCAGATAGAGAAAAAACGCCAAGCTTAGTCGACTTTTTTGTGTTACGCAATATTGCATCCGCTTATGCCAACATTGAAGAATGCTTTGACCTAGCATCTGACCATTCAGCAATTCTACTCTCATTGAGTGAACATGTAATAACCAAACAGCAACCCGCATATCTCGTTAACGGGAAAACTGATTGGTACGGATTTCGAGCAGAGCTTGAACAGAGACTTGATCACTAAGCGTACCCTTGAAAAAGAAAGAACAGTTAGACCATGAAGTTGAAAAGCTTATGGTTGACTTGCAGCAATCTGCGTGGAACAACACCCCCACACTGCAGCCAAGAACACCAGGTTTGAACTACATCAAAGAAATTCGAGACTTGGTTAACCAAAAAAGGAAAGCCAGAAAAAAATGGCAACAAACTCGTTCGCCAGGAGACAAACGAGTGCTAAATAATCTATGCGAACAGCTCAAAAAAGAAATTAAAGCCATCAAGAATGATCACTTTGAAAATTTCCTTAGGGAGTTATCGGCTGACGAAAGCACCGACTACTCCCTCTGGAAGGCAACTAAATTCTTGAATAGGCCAAAGAATCATGACCCTCCCATTCGAAAAGATGATGGCAACTGGGCTCAACGAGATGAAGAGAAGGCAGAAATATTTGCTGATCACTTGGCAAATAGATTTCAGCCACATAAGCCTACTGGCATAGAAGAGATACCACAAATTACTAACAGAGATGGCACGATAATTAAGCCAATAACACCTGCTGAGATCACCAACACTATCACAAACAATATCAGTAGAAAGAAAGCTCCAGGTTATGATCTAATAACTGCACAAATACTTAAGGAGTTGCCCCGCAAAGGCATCATGAAACTGACGCATCTCTTCAATGCAGCACTACGTCTCCGATACGTGCCAATACAGTGGAAGATTGCTGAAGTAATAATGATTCCCAAACCTGGCAAACCTCCTGAAAATAGAACATCATATCGACCAATTTCGTTACTGCCGATTATATCCAAACTGTTAGAAAAGCTCCTTTTGCAGAGACTTAAACCAATCATCGACGAAAAGCAGCTTATTCCGTCTCACCAGTTTGGATTCCATAATAAGCATTCAACTATGGATCAAGTGCATCGAATTACCGATGTAATTGAGAGAGCACTAGAAGAGAAAAAGATCCGCGCAACGATATTCCTAGATGTGGCCAAGGCATTCGACCGAGTGTGGCATCAGGGCCTGGAATATAAACTAGAAAAATATTTGCCACGACAAATGAGCCAAATTCTTCAGTCATACATTACTGAACGCCACTTCAGAGTTAAATATGGAGAAGAATATTCTGACCTCAAGAAGATTTGTGCTGGAGTACCTCAGGGCAGTGTCTTTGGACCTGTTCTCTACCTGCTGCAGACCAACGACATCCCACAAAGCGACGGAGTAGTCACGGCAACATTCGCCGACGACACTGCTCTGCTTGCTACTGACCAAGACATACAGTCAGCCAACACTCCAACAGACTCCAAATAGATGTCAACAATGTCACCACTTGGACAAAGAAATGGCGCATCAAACTAAATGAGGCGAAATCGATTCACGTCAATTTCACCAACAAGAAATATGACTATACTCCAGTGATTGTCAACCAGCAAACAATCCCACATGCCAACGAAGCAAAGTATCTAGGCATGACCCTAGATGCAAAACTTCGATGGAAAACACATGTGAAGAAGAAACGTGAGCAATTAAACCTCAAATTCAGACAAATGTATTGGCCGTCATGCCAATACATTTCAGACAAATGTATTGGACGTCACTCTGAGTTGTCAATACACAACAAACTGATTATCTACAAGCAAATTCTGAAGCCCGTATGGACTTATGGCATCCAACTCTGGGGATGCACTAAGAAATCCAACATCAAATTAATTCAAACGTTCCAGAATAAAGTACTTCGAAGCATCGTCAAAGCACCGTGGTACATTCGCAATGAAGACATCGATCGTGACCTGAATATGCCTATGGTTGAAGATGAGATTAAGAGGTTTGCAGGCAAACATCAGAAGAGGCTAGAAAACCACGAAAACGTCAAAGTGATATCACTACTCGACAACAACGGACTTGTTTGACGGCTACAGAGACTAAAACCGTTCGAATTAGTGTAGTGACAGTGAAAGTGCCTAGATTTCTAAGCATGATATGTCTATCACATGAACCAAGTGATTAGTCTTATGTGGAGTATGTCACTGGATACTTATCTACTGAACAGCTAAAGTCTAGTTATTAGGAAAAAATTGTTAGATAGATTTAATCTAGTTACAATGTTCAACGTCCCTAGGGCGTTTTCTATTAAAAAAAAAACCTTGCAGCACCTGATCTATAAAGTGGGCAATTCGTTATTTCTAAAGAAACCGAGGACCGTTCTACGTATCGCATTTTTGCATGTTCGTCCACTACAATCTTATTTCGACCGCTTTTTGGTTTCGGTGGCTAATACATGGAAGGCCACTTCCATGTATCTTTTCTTCTCTTAAAAGTGTGTATATGATTCCTCTTACTTTGGTCATTTCATCCACTACATACCTGCTTCATGAAAGCTGGAAATGTTGCCTTGTTTTAACCATAATTGTTGACACTAGCCAACAATTCAGCTTTAAGTAGTGAACGATCGCGTTCAATGTTTCTTTCTTCCAGCCAGTCTTTAATTTGCCCTTTCCGCCATGCAGTTGTGGGCAGCTGTTATGTTC